>ML789149.1:328682-351007 GCA_009831015.1 Picea engelmannii | reverse complement strand
TGGTTACTGTGCTATCTTCAGAGGTAGGTTGCTGTACCAGGTATGCTTCCTACTTATCTCCTTTAGATTTGGATCTGATTTGACTACAGAATTGTTTAATATAGTAAGCATTGTGTAGATCTAAAGATATATTTATTGTGAAATGATTAGGCAGAATTATTAGATCTGAAATCTTTGTTTAATCATATAGATCTACTGTTATATTCAGATCTGTTCATTGCTACATTAGATCTGAGTTATATTCATATGTGATCTGAGTTTTTCTCTTAAGCTGCTACTGTCTTTTATAGATCTACCTCCTATGTGTTTTATCTCTGATTAAGCTACAGATCTAAGTTGTTTTAGTCATTGAAATTTAAAAGAGACTACTGTTTTGCAATTTTACCCTAAATCTAACAGATCCTTCCACTATCTCAACTGCCACCATTCTCTGGTACTTCAGCACTTTGATCTTTTCCTCATCTATGATTCCAAGCTTCGCCATTAGCTTGTGGAATTCATTCATGTAGCTCTAGACTGTTTGATCCTTCCACTATCTCAACTGCCACCATTTCTTGTATTGTTGATCCAGGTGTTTAGGAGAATAGAAATATGTCCCATGTGCAGATGGGAGTGCCTTCCTCTTCTTTCTGGGATTTAAAATTTCCCCACCAACAATGAACCAAGGTGGACATCTCCAAGGTGGCAATGGTTATCTTTTCTTCCTCTATTATAAATATATTAATAGTGAAATAGGAATCCAGCCGCTGAACCCAAAGGGAAAGATTGGGAATGTCCAAGTTCATCTGAACTTTAAATGGACTAACATTGTCAAATGTCGCTTTGGGCATTCTATTTGACAAAGAAGTGCCCACCGAGGAGGAGACTCTCTGAAGTATTTCAATGAATTGCTCACACAACTCCTCTCACTGCTATCCAAGAGTATTCTGTATGAGTAAAGGAGGTGTATCTCCTTTCTCCTCTGCTATCTTAGGTTTTTGTATTCGCGCAAACATGTAGTCAAATGTTGTTGGTTGCAAACTCTGTAACAGGACACGCCCTTAGGGGCCTGCATGTCCATATACTACGTGTCGGACACAGACACTATAGGACATGTGTTGGACACACGTTTGGCATGTGTCCTGTGCACAAAACACGTGCCAAACATGTCCAACATGTGCCCTAATTGTGTCCCAATTTCAGGACACGTGTCATGCAAAAAAGGGACCCGCAGCCACTTAAAAAACGATCCAGCCCTCATTTGTTCACATTTTCTCTTGGAGCTCTGAGGTTTCTTGGTGTGCAGCTGAGAATTAAAGTGCAAGATTTCAAGGGATTTCAAGAGCTGGGCAAGTGGATTTGTCAACCAGACTTCAAATTTTTTCCTAAAGCAGTCTATTTTCTTTCTCATTTCACAGAAATCATGGCTCAATCAGCAACGGCAGGCTGCAAAAAGTCAAAGGAAAGGAAGGAATGCCACTGTTGATGCTGCCCCCCTCCTGCAACTTCATCACCCTCTGTTAGTGTCCCATCTGCTGCAAGTGCAGCTTCTAATGTTGAAAAAAGCATTGCTGTAGCAAAACAGCAGGGTCAAGAGAGAAAATATCCATTGTGGAAGTATGTTACAAGACATCAAGGGCCTGGAGCCAAGTTAAAAGGGAGAGGGAATGTTCTTTGGACATGTAGTTTTTGCCATACTCAATTTAAAAGCACCTCATTTGTTCACATTTTCTAATGCAGGTTGGAGCTCTGAGGTATCTTGGTGTGCAGCTGAGGATTAAAGTGCAAGATTTGAAGGGATTTCAAGTGCTGGGCAAGTGGAATTGTCAACCAGTCTTCAAGTTTTTCCCTAAAGCAGTCTCTTTTCTTCCTCATTTCACAGAAATCATGGCTCAATCAGCAAGGGCAGCTGGAAAAAGTCAAAGGGAAGGGAGGAATGCCACTGTTGATGCCGCCCCCCTCCTTAACTTCAACACCCTCTGTTAGTGTCCCATCTGCTGCAAGTGCAGCTTATAATGTTGAAAAAAGCATTGCTGTAGCAAAACAGCAGGCTCAAGAGAGCAAATATCCATTGTGGTAGTATGTTACAAGACATCAAGGGCCTGGGGCCAAGTTAAAGGGGAGGGGGATTGTTCTTTGGACATGTGATTTTTGCCATACTCAATTTAAGAGCACCTATTACTGAGTTGAGGGCCATTTGTTGGGGAAGCCTTGTGGACTTGGACCATGTAAATCAGTGAGTATATCCAAACGAAGAGAAATGTAAAGAGAGAACAATGTTGGCTTGGGAAAGGCGGCAACAGCAAGTAAGAAACAAAAATAAGGATCATCTTCCATTCTTGAGGAACTCATCTAGCAAATTTCAATTTCAGAGTGGGAGTGGAACTCAAAAGTATAGACGATTTTGGAGGCTAAATTTCACCAATGGGCTAATTTTCCATAGTTTTTTTCAAAAAAAGATTTGCCAATTTTCATTTATTCTAAAAACAATTCATCCAAATACAATAGAATAAAATTATTTTACCTTAAAAATCGCCAAAATTTTATAGAAACTATATTAAATCCTTAGAAATTTGAATATTTTTACAAAACTATCACCAAACATTTCACATTTTGCATATTAAGGACTAGTAAGATTAGCCTATGTTTCTACATTTTAATATAAATTTCCATCCTTAAAATTATCCCTGCTCAAAAGCAAGAAAAAGGGCAATTGGTCCAATGGACAAGATATTTCAGCAAGAGAAGCAAGATGAGGTTTATCTTACCAATGACTTTTTTTCTATCTCAACTTCATTTCATTCAATGTTGCCACAGTCTCCTTTGTTTATTGAGATGTGTCAAGCTCTACTTGATCTGGCTCCAACCGAATATGTGCCTCCTAGTTCAAAGAGGCTTAGAACAACATTGTTGGTTAAGGCAAAGAAGGAGGTGGATAAAATCCTAGAGCCTATTAAATCATCATGGCCCTCATCTGGTGTTAGTATTGTTTTCGATGGATGGACAGATGCAGCGTGCCATCCACTCATCAATTTCATGGAGTTTTCTTTGAATGGACCAGTTTTCTTGAAAGCAATGGATGCTCTTGAAAAAAAAAAGGATGCACAAAATACGGATGAGTTGTTCATTAAATTTATTGAAGATGTGGGCGTTGATTCTTGTGTGCAAATTATTACAGACAATGCACCTATTTGCAAGGCTGTTGGAATGATTGTGGAAGCTAAATATCCACAAATATTTTGGACACCTTGCATTGTTCATTCTTTGAATTTAGCACTTAAATCTATTGCTTTGGATGTGACATGGATGGGAAGTCTTATTGAAGAAGCACACCATATCCGCAATTTTATACAAAACCATACCAATGCCCTCACAACCTATAAAGAGTACACACATCTATAATTGTTAAAGATTGTAGATACTCGGTTTGCCTCCCCATTCATCATGCTTAAGTGGTTGAAGGAGGTCAAGACTGCTCTTGGGTCCATGGTTATTTCAGAGTTTGTCTTTTTGGAGAAAGACAAATCAAACTTCTTCAAAAAAGGTCAATGATGGATGGTGGGAGAGGGTAGATCTTACCATTAAGATCATGGACCCTGTCATCTCTTTGTTGTGGTTTGCAAACACAGACCAGCCCATCCTAGGAGAGGTTTATGAGGGGTGGGATTCCATGATTGAGTCCGTGAAGACCGTCATTTTAGAGCATGAGTGTTGTGAATATGGGACATTGACAGAGACCTTATTCACCACCATACAAGATATTCTTATCAACTGGCAGGAAAAGAATTGCACACCTTTGCATTGCTTGACTCACTCATTGAATCCCAAATACTACAGTAATGATTGGCCCAATGGTGGGCCCTTCACGCAGATTCCCTCCTCACATGGATAGTGAGATTTCATGAGGAAGGATGCATTTAGACGGATATATGGGGATAGAGCATCCCTTGATGAGGTGGAGGGGGGATTTGTAGAGTTTTCCACTAGCAATGGGAGATTTGGAGGCTATGATGTGCTCAGAGACAAGGGGCTAAGAAGCCCTATGCTTGGTAGGAAACTCATTCGGTAACATGCCCTATTCTATAGCAACTAGCCATGAGGATCCTCTCTCAGGTTACTTCATCCTCTTGTTGCGAGAGGAACTAGAGCACATATGGGAATTTGTACAGTTTGAAGAAGAGCGGGCTTTAGCAGTCTAGGGCAGAGGCAATGGTGTATGTGCACACCAACCTCCGTCCTATTTATAGGTAGAGGGAGGAGTGGTTGAAGGGATAGACAAAGATAAGATATGGGATGTGTTTCCTAGTGATATGGGTTTCGACAGCAATGTTGAGTTGGTATTAGCCAACTTTGATATTAATGAACTAGCGTTGGAGTCGGTCACTTTTGATGATGATGATGATGACGATGATCTTCTTGAGGGGTCATCCTCCACACCAGTAGATGCACATATTGGATCATATTAGAGGAGAAAGAGAGAGCGATGGTAGTGATGTTGATTTTGATGATTATGGCATGGAGGACTATTGACAGTCACAACTCATGAGCTATGAGATTCTTCCATCTACGCTTCTAGTATCTACCCTATTTTGTATTTTCCATTGGCATTCCCACCTATAGTATCAATGACTCTGACTCAATATCTATACATTTTCATTTTGATTACTTAATGAGACAGTTGCAAGCTATAGCCTATGGTTCTAATTTCTTGTGTGTTTGTCATTTGATCATCATTGATGCAGTATTAGTAAGTAGTAACTAGTTGTATGATTGAATTTGTATCATGTAAATGTTTTAGTTGTATGTTCTAGTTGTTACCATGTTGCCAAATGGCAAATTGCTTCATCCAATACTCCACTCCAAAACTATTTGACAAGTCAAGCTTAAATAACTTCACGTATGAATAAATTCTATTAAGGAGAGTTTCATATATAAAGACATTGAGATATGACCTTTGGTTTCATCTCCCAAGAGGTCTGATGGTTGTTCCTATTCACCTATGACTCTTCATATTTCTCTAAATAAAATATTTACAAGACACAATAATTCCTAGGGGTGTTTGTGAGTCCAAACATCTTTCTGAACTTTTCAAACTTTTCTCTTCCAAGCGCTTTGGTGAAGATGTTTGCAATTTCCTCACTTGTTGAATAATGTATCAAGTAATAGTCTTGGCCTCTACATGATGTCAAATCATATGGTACTTCGTGTTAATGTGCTTTGTTTGATCATGGAATCTACGATTCTTGGCCAACTTGATTGTAGAAGTGTTGTCAATCAAAAGTGGAGTAGCATTCACCCCTTTCTCATACAAATCCTCTAGCATCTTCCTAAGCTACAAAATCTCATTTGTTGCCTCTGCAGCAGCCACATATTCTACCTTTGTAGTGGAATATTTTGGAACAAACTGTTTGAGCGATCTCCTAGAGATAGTTGATCGATCCAAGACTCATGAGGTATCCTAAAGTAAACACTCCATTCTCCATATCCCATCAAAGTTTGAATCTCTGCATATTCCAACTAGTTTGAAGTCCTCCGCCTTAGAGTATTTGAACCCGAAGTCTTGAGTTCCCTCCAAGTACCTTAGAACTCTCTTTGCAGCACACCAATGACCTTCACAAGATTTTTGCATGAACCTAGAAAGTATCCCAACTCCAAATGAAATGTTTGGTCTTGTGGTGGTAAGGTAGATCAGACTCCCCACAAGTTGTCTATATTTAGTTGCATCGTCAAATCCACTCCTTTCTTTTGATGTTGGCTTCAAATTTTGCTCTATTGGAGTAGAGAATGGATTACAATCAGTCATAACAAAATATTCAACAACTCTCCAATGTACTTATTTTGAGAAATGAATATATACCTTGGATTTTGAGTTACTTCAATACCCAAGTATGTCATCTCAAAACCCTTCTTCAATTCTTTCTCATGGATGCAATATATGCTTCATTGTTCCATGTTAACAAAAGATCATCTACATACACCAGAAGATATACAACAATTTTGCCAACTTTCTTAACAAACAAGATTGCATCACCAAGATTAAAATGCTTGAAATTGATCTTCAAAAGATGCTCAGTTAGCTTTTCATACCATGAGCAAGGTGCTTGCTTTAGGCCATACAAAGACTTGATGAGCTTGCATACCTTATGTTCTTGACCCTTCACATCAAATCCTTCTGGTTGAGACGTGTAGAGTGTTGTCTTGACCCATTCACTCTTTCAAATCTCCTTTCAAGAAGGTTGTCTTCACATCCATGTGATGAATCTTTCACCTATGTTGTGCTGCAAAGTCAACAACGAAAAAATGGTAGCCAATTTTACTGTGGTGGCAAAAGTTTCCTCATAGTCCATGCCTTCTTTTTGTGCAAATCCTTTCGCCACAAGCCTCACCTTACACTTGTCAAGTGAGCCATCTAATGTGTACTTGTTCTTGTAGACCCACTTGTATCCAATTGGTTTGGTTCCAAATGGAGGATCCACCAACTTCCATGTCCCATTCTTGATGAGAGCATCATACTCATTTTCCATAGCTCCTTTCCACTCATCATGAGAAACAACTTCAAAGGAAATTGGTTCACAATTAGTAGATAAATTCAATTCACAATCATATGAAACATCCATATCATTGACATCACCTCCATCATCTTGTCTTGTTGAACTTCTAGTTCTTGTCTTTCTAACCTCTTCAAGACGAACACTTTCAAGTGTCTTTATGAGCCACTTTGGACATTTTTGCGATGGTCCAGGTTGCTCCACTAATTGAGATGTTGTTGCATTCCCATCAAGGTTCAACATTTCAATCCTCCCAATCACATCATCCAATTGAACTTCCTATTATGATGAAGGGGTCGGATCTTCTACATGAAGGGGAGATGGCAATTAAAATGGATATCCATAGATTGATCCAAGATAGGGACCCCCCTTCAAGATGTGGAATCTCATTATCAAACTCATGATATGCTTTTACATAGGTGAATCTATCCAGATGATCAAGTTGACGCTCAATGACCTTGTCATTCTTAGTGGATTCAAGAAAAACCACATAACGAACTTTTTTTACCTCATTGTAAAGACAATATGCCTTGGAAATATTTGAGTACCCCAAGAAGAAACACTTTCGACTTCTTGCACCTAGTTTGATTCTTTGCTCCTTTGGAATTAAGGCATAACATGTGGAACCAAAAACGCTGAGATGCCTCACCGAAGGAATGCAGTCATACCACATTTTATAAGGAGTCTTGTTCCCAAGAGCATGAGATGGACTTTTGTTTCTCAAGTACATTGCACACAAAACGTTATCAACCTAAAACATTAACTTCACATTCTTGAAAAATAGCATTGAACCTACCCTATTCAAGAGTGTCCTATTCATTCTTTCTGCTACACCATTCTACAAAGGATTGTATGGAACAGTGGTTTGATGCTTGATCCCATGTTGGCAAAGATAGCTTTCAAACTCGTTATTAGTATATTCCCCTCCATTATCAATACGAAGAGTGCCAATACAAGATTGTGCTTCGTTTTCAATCCATACATGAAAGCTTTTACATGTTTCAATTGCTTGAGATATATGTTTCAACAAATAAACCCAACACATCCTAGTGTAGTCATCAATAAAAGACATGATATATTTATTACCAAAAGAAGATGCAACAGGAATGGGGCCACACAACTCAAAGTGTAACAATTCTAGCTTTCTCATGCTCTCGAAGTGGAATCATGAAAAGGTTTGCTTGCTATGTTTACCAAGGATACATTCATCACATTGCTTCAAATTCCTTGGAATGGTAGGCAAACTAAAAACACATAGGAAGACTATCATTGTTGATGTGCCCAAATCTAGAATGCCACAAGAGACTGGATGATAATGTACCTTCATCATGGTGAGAGAGGTATGTAGAATTTTGTGTTGGTGCAGATGTCCCTTTCAACTTCAACAATTTGTCATCCTACCATACTGGCATGACAACCATGTTGTCAGAAGACCTCCTTATTTCAACTTGTCCATCAAACATGTGAATAGTATGGCCTTGTTGTGAATGTGCACAAGAGACAACAAGTTCCTCCGCAACTCAGGAAGATAGAGAACAACATGTAAAAGAAAATCCAAGACACCCGACAATTTGAGCCTGATGGTGCCAATTCCCATAAGTTTGAGATTGGATCTATATGCAAAGTATACTACACCCTCTACATTGTCATTCATTTCCTCAAAGAAATCTATCTGAAAATTCATGTGGCAAGCAGCACCAATGTCAAGCAACAATGCATCTCTCCAGAAGCAAATGAAGTTTTGAACAAATCTTCATTTACGCCAATATTGTAATGACCAATAACAAAATGGTCGGATTCAAGAGATTTACCTTTTTCTTCCTTTTGTTCCCACTTTTCTTTGATCTTCTCCCATGGGAACCTACACGTCTTTTCCTTATGTCCATTCTTGCCACGGTGAACATAATGAAGATCAAATCTCTCACCTTGATTATGGCTACCCCACCTGCCTCTGAAATTTTTCTTTCCATGTAAAGTTGTCGCTAAGGAGTGTGTGGCAAAAGAAGACAACAAGAAAACTGTTGAAAGAAGCAACGAGCAAGCTGGAGTTACCAAAAAATACCTAAGCTCCGATACCACTACTAGGCCAGGCTTGAATAACTCCACGTATGAATGGATTTTATCAATGAGAGTCACATATATAAATACATTGAGATATGACCTTTGGTTTCATCTCCCAAGAGGTCTAATGGTTATTCCATGCCACACACAAGAGATGTAATGCCACTTGTAATTATGCTCAGAAAAAATTCAGGATCATAGATCTACCATAAAGGTTAGATCTCTTGCCAAGAGATGAATAGACTTACTTGCCACCAAGGAAGAGAAACCATTTAAGCACCACACAAAAATTTCTGTGATTAAACCCTCCCACACACACAGAAATTCCAAGGACCCAAACCCTCATGCAAGAAGAGGAAGCAGGGGTTACAACCAGCTTAGAGGGGTCGCGACTCAATGGATAGGGGCCAAATCTATGTTGTAGGAGTCACGGCTAGAGAAGGGGCCAGATCTATGCTGGAGGAGTCACGACTCAATGAGAGGGGCCAGATATATACTAGAGAGGTCACGGCTCAATCAGATCTGCACTAGGAAGGAGACGGCAACTTCAAACACTTTGCAATAGCAAACAAAGTAAACCTCAGCTCAGCAACCCTTAACACAGACTTGGCATTAGCAAGGAAGGACCTTCATCACACCAAAAACACTTGGACCTATCAACAAAAAATAACCAAGGCTGAACTGAACTGTTGGAGGAGGGTCGCAGCTTCAAAGAGGAGATCCGCTCACATTGAAAGATAACATAAGTGTATATCAAAAGTAAAGGGATATCAAAAGTAGAGGGGTAGGTCTCTATTTATACTTTAGGCTGGGGTAGGTTAATAAAAATAATAATTAAAAGTAACAATTAAAAATAACATGTTTAATTAATATAAATATTAATTAAACATGTTATAATTGAAACATTTAATTAATCTTTTCACATTAACCCCTAAAGCAAAAAGCAAAAGCCCCAAATAAACACAAGCAAAGGTGAAGGGGGTTTAGGAGGGGTGACTTGGTGGCAATATTTGTCCATTCATTCTCAAGGTGACCTTTTTAACTTTATCATCACTGCATATGGGATACATCCCTCATGTGGTCATGCCCACCTTCAAAGAGGGTCATATACCAACAAACACCTAATCAAAGACCAGGTGGCCCCAAAACATCTCTGGGGTCTTATCCACCAAGGTACAAGACCAAGGATCAACCCATGTCCCAAACATGGGTACCCTGTAACATGTCCAGGGGCCCTAGACATATCTAGGGACTTTTAACTGCTTGGTCCCAGACCAAGAACCCCAATTATATACTGGGGACCCTCACAAGGGTCTTCACTGCTTGGTCCCAGACCAAGAACCCCAGTCATCTACTAGGGACCCTTACAAGGGTCTTTTGCCATGACACTGACTGTTTGGTCCCAGACCAAATCCTCAGGAGTGCACTGGGGGACCTAGATCTCAACTAGGGTCTTTGCCATCCTCCCGAATAATGGCTCTTGCAACTGCTTTAAATTCAACACTCCCTCTCAGCAAGATAGGCATTCTCATACACCAAGCTTGTCACGAAAGTATACAAACTTTGTCAGGGACAGTGGCTTGGTAAAAATATCTGTCGTTTGTTCTGTCGTCGAAACATACTGAATGCTTAGAACATTCTTCTGAACCATGTCCCGGACATAGTGGTATCTCATCTCAATGTGTTTCGAACTGTAGTGAAACACTGGATTCTCGGTAAGCTTTATACAACTCTGATTGTCACAGTGAATGACTGTGGGTTCAAGCTCTGAATTGAACAAGTCTGAAAGTAGCTTCCTAAGCCACACTACTTCTCTGCTAGCAACACTTGCAGCAATGTATTCTGCTTCTATAGTGTTTTGGGCTATGGAGCCATGTCTCCTGCTAAACCAGGAAATCATTATCGAACCCAAATTGAAGCAATATCCGGAAGTGCTCTTCCAATCCACTGTACTGCCCATCCAATCTGAATCTGTAAAACCATGGAGCATTACACCTCCACTGGAAGTGTATCTGAGACCATAAGCTATAGTTCCCCGAACATATCTTAGAATATGCTTCACAGCAACCATATGTATATGTTTCAGTTCACACATGAACTGACTAAGAGCATTTACCGCATAACAAATTTCTGGTCTCGTATGTACAAGATACATCAAAGACCCAATGATCTGTCGATATAAGGTGGGGTCTTCTAGATCTGAGCATGTGACCTGATCTTGTAGTTTCTTTAGATTAGAGATCATTGGTGTGGTCATGGACTTGTAGTCCATCATGCCAAATCTGCGAAGCACATCAACTATATTTACCCTGTGAGAGAAAGATCTCACCTGGTTTTTGCCAAACCTCCAAGCCCAAAAAATAGTGCATGAGCCCCAAGTCTTTCATTTCGAATTCAGATGAAAGCTCCCTCTTAGTCTGAGCTATCAAGTTTTCTTCTCCAGTGAGGAATAGATCATCAACATATAAGACTAAGATAACTGGTAGATTTTGTACAATCTTTATATAAAGATTGGGACCTGCTATGCTCTTGGTGAATCCAAGACTTTGTAGAAAGCTGTCTATTCTACCATACCAAGCTCTTGGAGCTTGCTTTAACCCGTATAGGGCTTTCTTAAGTTTGCACACATGAGATCTTTTATCATGTATCACGAAACCTTCAGGTTGTTCGATATATACTTCTTGCTCAACTTCACCGTTAAGAAAAACAGTCTTAACGTCCATTTGGTGAAGTTTCCATCCAAAAACTACTGCAAGAGAGATAATAATCATGATTGAAGTTTACCTAGCAACTGGAGCAAAAATATTGTCGTAGTCAATTCCCTCTTTCTGAGAGAAACCACGAGCCACGAATCTCGCCTTGTATTTCTCAATAATGCCATCTGCTACATGCTTTATTTTATAAAGCCATTTTGAAGTTACTATTGATTTGCCATGAGGTTTAGGAACTACGATCCATACATCATTCTTTAGAATAGAATCATATTCTTCATTCATAGCATCTTTCCATACTTGATGTTTGGAGGCTTCTACAAATGTGGAAGGTTCTGAATCAATCACAGTATTTAAATTATCTATGAGACCGGAGTACTTATCTGGTTTCTTGCTTTCTCTGAAGGTGCCCTTGGAGTTGAATGTTTTTTTACTTCTTTCAATATTTCCCGACACCAGGCTAGTTTCTTTTTAATAGGAGGTATCTCCATTGGAAACTCAATAGTATCCCTTGAGGGATCCTCTAGAAGTTCTAAGGTTTCCTCCCTCTACTCATCTAGAAGAGGAGAATCTGGAGAATCAAGTGGTGGAACTTCCTGCTCCTCTGAATCATATGGAAGTTTTCTGGCTCGACAAAAAGCTGCCTCTTCATGAAAAGTCACATCTCTGCTTACTTCAATGAACTTTTGACCTAGGATATAAATCCTGTAAGCTTTTAAGGTTTCACTGTATCCCACAAAAGTTCCTTCCTTTCCGGAGGGCTCTAGCTTAGTCCTCTTCTCTTTTGGAATGTGAATATAGACTGGACTGCCAAAGATTCTCAAATGATCAACTAAGGGCTTGATTCCGGTGAAAACTTCTTCAGGAGTTTTCACTTCAAGGGCTTTGTGTGGACATCTATTCTGAATGTAGACTGCAGTACTAGCAGCCTCGGCCCAAAGAGATAAAGGCAAGTTTTGGTCATACATCATGGCCCTGACTGCTTCACAAATAGTTATATTCTTTCTTTCAGCAACCCCATTCTGCTGGGGGTTATACGGCACAGTTAGCTCCCTTTTAATTCCAAAAGCCCGACAGAGTTCATCATATTTGAAGGAGTCAAATTCTTTACCATTATCTGTCCTGAAAACTCGGATGCATCTATCTGTTTGATTTTCAACAAGATTCTTGAAATCTTGAAATCTGCTAAAGGACTCATCTTTAGTCTTTAAGAAAAATATCCAAGTTTTATGAGTACAATAATCAATGAAAATGATATAATAAATACAACCATTCATAGATGGGGCAGTCATGGGCCCACAAAGATCAAAATGAATTAGGTCTAAAATGCCATTTGATTTTCTATTACTGAGAGGATAGGGTTTCTTTGTATTCTTACCAAGTGAACAACCTTTACAAACGCTATCATGCTCAAAAGAAAATACTGGCATACCTATCACCATCTTTTGCAAACCTAAAAGTGCATTGTAGTTGAGATGTCCAAGTCTTATGTGCCAAAGCTCGCAAGGATTTACCGTCTCGTGAACTAGAGCATGAACAACCTGACCTGAAATTTTATAAAGTCCACTCTCACAAGTTCCAATAGTTATAGCAGTGCTTATATCTTCATTTGAGGACCACAATAGGGCCTTCCCTTTGGAGAAAGCTACTGAGTAACCTTTATTTTCTAAAATTGGAACAGAGATTAGATTTTTCTTTAGACTAGGGACAAAGAATTTCATTAATGTGAAAGATATTAACTGATTGAAATCGAAAAGAGGTAGATCCTAAACCTTTTATGTCATAGGTGTCATCATCACCTAGCTCTACCTTTGCCTTGAAATTCTTGTCTTGATAGTTTGCAAGGTTTTGTTTGATCCCTGTCATGTGTCTGGAGGCACCGCTGTCTATCAACCAAATCTCCTCTGACTTGGTAATAGTGCCGGAAAGAGCTGAGATAAGATAATATTCTCTTTGTTGTTCTTGCTCTTTGGTGGCAACCCTGGTTTGTCTTCTTTGAGGCTCCTCTTGAGGTTTAGTCTCTTCAGTGGCAACTGAGGCTTGGAATCTTCCTCTTGTTTTCTGCTGAGATGGAGGATTCCTGCAGTCTCTTGCATGATGTCCTAACTTATTGCAGTTAAAGCAATTAACTTTCGATAAATAAGATTTGAGATGAGATAGCTTACCTTGAGGTTTCTTACCTTTGCCTTTAGCTTGAGGGAACTTCTTCCATTTCTTGGTTTTCGCTGAAAGATCATGATCTCTTAGAAGTGAAGACTCATTTCTGTTTTTAAGTCTTCCTTCTTCTTCTAAGCAGTCATGCCATAATCTGTCAAAGTTGGGCTGGACTTCTCTTCCATTTACAGATGCAAGAAAAACTCCATGTGGCTGAGGAAGTCCATCAAAAGCAGTTTGCACTAGGTCATCATCATCTACAGGAACTCCTATTGCAATAAGTTGATCCTTAGTTTGAGCAATTTTGGAGAAGAAGGTAGTAACTGAATCATCTTTTCCCATTCTCAAAGTATGTAGTTGTTTCTTCAATATTCTTTTCTGAGTTGGTGCCTTCTTTTCATAGAGGTTTGCCAAGGCATCAAAACATTCTTTGACAGTCCTTAGGTTACCAATGATTGGCATCATGCTGTCCTTAACAGAATCAAAAATTATTCTTTTAGCCTTGGCTTGTTTCTTCCTAAATGTTGCCCTGGCTGTGTTTGAAGTGGGTTCTTTAATAACCCTTGTAATCAACTCTTCTAGTTCATTCTCATCTAGAATGTTTACTATCCTGGATTTCCAAGCATTAAAGTTGGAGGCCCCTATAAGTTTGTCTTCAACTTTCACTGATGTGGAGGCCATGCTGAAATTTGAATTAGATTAGATGTTGTTGATCTCTGCAAAACAACCCTAACAAAGTGGATCTGTGCAGGCTCAAGATTATATCCTTGAGCTCTTTTCACACCCTAAGCTCTGATACCATGTTAGAATTAGGGAAGAGGGCAGAAAATTATTGTCTTTTCAAATTTCAGTTAGCTAGAAAAACAATAGAACAGTCAACCAGTACTATACTGAACTGCTAAACAAAGTAAATCAAATCAGAGAAAGACCAACTATAATCTTTGAATCTTTAAACAAAATTCTGAGCATGTACAGCACTCAGATCTAACTTGGCTGTAACTAGATTCAACTAAACCCAAAGACAAGATCATAGGAATAGATTTAGATTAATCAAATAAACACTCTTTCTGATCTAAACAGATTTAATTAATGATATCGATCAGATCTAATCTACAAAACTAATATAGATCTATACAGATCAAAACTAAAACCAATCTCCAGATCTGATATAGATCTAAGTAATAAGAAAACTATAACATTTAAACAACTTCAGAAACAAAGAACTACAGATCTAAATAATAGTAAACTAAACAGATCACTTACCTTGTAGTCTTACCTCTGAAGGAGTCCATGCCACACACAAGAGATGTAATGCCACTTGTAATTATGCTCAGAAAAAATTCAGGATCATAGATCTACCATAAAGGTTAGATCTCTTGCCAAGAGATGAATAGACTTACTGGCCACCAAGAAAGAGAAACCACTTAAGCACCACACATAAATTTATGTGATTAAACCCTCACACACACAGAAATTCCAAGGACCCAAACCCTCATGCAAGAAGCACACATAAATTTATGTGATTAAACCCTCACACACACAGAAATTCCAAGGACCCAAACCCTCATGCAAGAAGAGGTAGCAGGGGTTACAACCAGCTTAGAGGGGTCGCGACTCAATGGATAGGGGCCAGATCTGTGCTGTAGGAGTCACAGCTCGAAGAGAAGGAGCTGGATCTATGCTGGAGGAGTCACGGCTCAATGAGAGGGGCCAGATCTATACTAGAGAGGTCACGGCTCAATCAGATCTACACTAGGAAGGAGACAACAGCTTCAAACACTTTGCAACAACAAACAAAGTAAACCTCAACTCAGCAACCCTTAACACAGACTTGGCATCAGCAAGGAAGGACCTTCATCACACCAAAAACACTTGGACCTGTCAACAAAAATAACAAAGGCTGAACTGAACTGTTGGAGGAGGGTCGCAGCTTCAAAGAGGAGATCCGCTCACATTGAAAGATAACATAAGTGTATATCAAAAGTAGAGGGGTAGGTCTCTATTTATACTTTAGGCTAGGGTAGGTTAATAAAAATAATAATTAAAAATAACATGTTTAATTAATATAAATATTAATTAAACATGTGCAATATTTGTCCATTCATTCTCAAGGTGACCTTTTTAACTTTATCATCACTGCATATGGGATACATCCCTCATGTGGTCATGCTCGCATTCAAAGAGAGTCATATACCAACAAACACCTGATCAAAGACCAGGTGGCCCCAAAACATCTCTGGGGTCTTATCCACCAAGGTACAAGACCAAGGATCAACCCATGTCCCAGACATGGGTACCCTGGAACATGTCCAGGGGGCCTAGACATATCTAGGGACTTTTAACTGCTTGGTCCCAGACCAAGAACCCCAGTTATATACTGGGGACCCTCACAAGGGTCTTCACTGCTTGGTCCCAGACGAAGAACCCAGTCATCTACTGGGGGCCCTTACAAAGGTCTTTTGCCATGGCACTGACTGTTTGGTCCCAGACCAAATCCCCAGGAGTGCACTGGGGGCCCTAGATCTCAGCTAGGGTCTTTGCCATCCTCCCAGAGCATGGCTCTTGCAGCTACTTTAAATTCAACAACAACTCAGGACCTTGCTGATTTACAAAGATACCCTAAAGTAGCTTTCAAACTCAGACATTAAGACTAGAGGACAAGAAGAAGAAGAAACGAAGATGACGAATGGACATCAAAGATTTACCCCTTCACTTCTCCTTGTATTTATACTTGTGGATGTGTTCTAAGTCTGAACGCTGATAAAAATAGAGGCGTTTTCCAAAATTCTCCCAAGATGAGTGTTGCTAAAATTAGGCTCAAGAAAAGACTAGAACTCGCCTCCAAGATGAACATCCAAGCTGGACGGTCAGATCTTGTGCATAAGAAACCCTAGGTTAGGCCCTAGGGTAGATACTAGATAGTATGAATACTTCTCAAACATGTGTCACAACCTCCACATACTAGACATTTCAACCTGCTAAGAATAAGCTCCAAAACGCTGAGAAAAGCCCAGCAAAAGATACAGATAGTATCTTCCAAATATGGCATAAAAAGTCCTCCAAGTAGGATGATAGCACAACAAAAGCACCGGAATAGAGCAACAGATAAAGTTAACAAAGAAATCCAGTAGCACAACAAAAGCACAGAATTAAGCAAACAGATAAAGTTAAAAAAGAAATCCTCATGATGGGCGCTCAAATCCTTTGATGAACATGCAAAAGTTCCCCAAAAATAAGTGTTTACAATAGGCACAATCTGCTCTGAAATAACTCCTCCAACTCAGGAACAAAAGTTCTTTAAGTATGGCACATAAGCTGGTCCATAAAAGGCACATAAGCTGGTCCATAAAAGGCACAAAAAGCATGTCTAAATCAGTCCAAGAGAAGCACCTTAATTGTTGTTCTAAAACAAGGATAAAGGGAACACCCTTCATGTATGAAAACAGAGCTTGAATCAGTCGACAAATCAGCACCATCTCACATTATTTTCATGTTGAAAAGTAGCATCAGTCCTCAGAAAAGAAAGGGCTAAAATTAGCCCCAAAGAAGGCACTCTAGTCACAACATCCAAAATAGGCCTAATATCGTAGTTATCAGAACCAGCTGATTTGAACCAGTTTTGGGGGTTTCCAGTCCAATCCAGTCATTCAAACAAGTTTTGACCAGTTTGGGCCCTGAACCAGCCAATTTGGGCTCAGAATCGGCCAGCTGAGGACAAAACTGATAAGTTTGACTAGTTTTGTACCTGTGCAACCCCATCCCCAACAACATGAAAATATAAACAACCCTAAAATCCATTTTACATCTATTTAATGATGCCCCCTATCCTAGATGGACTTGCAGCCACTTCTACCACCACAGGATCCAGACAGTGACATTGGACATTCAAGGGCATCAAGTCAAGCTGTCAAGCATACCCATGCAGAGAATGTAGAGGATCTAGATTCGGATGGTTATGTAGTTTGATTTGACTGTAGACTGTAGTATGATTATTTTGGACTCTTGGGGCCAGTTACAGCCTCAGTGTTTAGGTAATTTGGTTCAGATGTGTATTGCAGTCAGTGTCGTTTTATTATATTCACCCTTACATGCTATATACATGAAAAATACTTTGCATGTTTGGTGTCTAGTGCCTTGGATTTACACTGATGTACATGAATTTATATTTTTTATCAAAATTTGAATATTTATGTATGATGTGATCAACTGGTTTTTCATTTTTTCCAGGTTCCAGTCTGGTTCTTGATTTGGGATCGACCTGTTAAGTTCTGGTTCTGATAACTCTGCCTAAACTAAGGCAAGAAAAGCACCTCTGAAATCTGCTGAGGATGAATACATTGCAATCACAGACTGCAATAAAAGCACCCAGGTACATGCTAAAAAGGGATGAAAAGATAAATAAACAAGTGTAAATCTAGGTTACATAGGCATCCTTCATCTACTCATTATAGTTGCCAGCTTAGATCAAACAAAAAGCACCCTCGATCTGCTAATATGGACTACAGGAACAGTCTAAAATCATAGCTAGTGAGCACCCTTGATCATAAAGATGAATTGTCCTTCATGGACCTCAAAAATAATGCCAAAAACCAATCAAAAATAGGCTTGCTTGCTCCTCAAGCAAAGTCTGAAATGGTCTTCATCAATATGTTTTAAACTTAGCTTAAGAACTAAGCAACCTCGAAACATCAGTTTTATGCTCAAAAAGAAGGGCTGGAATGTGTCCAAACAAGCCTCTGACAACAGCAACCAGCAAACACCAATCATACTTGGGAAATGTGCATTACAAAAGTGTTCATTCCCAACAGGTACAACACTCGGAACCCCTTAACAATTTGACCCACACTTCTGACTTGTCTTGCAAATGCAGGAGTTAACAGAATGTACATGCATATGCATAGACCTCTCCCGCCCTAGGTTGTAAAAGCACCTAGCATCTCTCGGTGCAACTAGTGGAAACTGGATCTTGATTATGAATTCAGTGGTCCCAAAATCTTTCAAAAAATCCTAAACAAAAACAGAAATTAAAAAGTTGGTTTTTAAAGACATTTTTATGCACTATTGGGTGTATCCTCGGGCCCTTCTATTTATTTTAGAATACTCCTAAGCTGCCCATTGTTGTTTCATGGCATCCTCAGCGTAATTTGGAATATGTCATGATATTTGAGGACATATTTCCCATCGTACACTCTCTTCAAAACATTTACCACATCCAGAACATCAAGGCATTCACATTTCAAACATGCCAACAAATGCTTCCTTGAAATTGAAAGCTTGTTGGAGTTGATAACTTATGCCCACATTTCTGTTTGTGATCCACTCAAAAATTTTATATATATTTGTGTGTGAGAGCAAGGGCTTGGTTGCTATTTTCCCCACCAGGGTTTAAATCCCCTCAAAGACATGTTTGCCCCTCATATGGGCCATCAGCACCTCTGTTCATGGGCTAAAGCCCAAATATATATATGTGTGTCTGTGTGTACATTCACCAAGGTTCAAATCCCCTCAAAGACATGTTTGCCCCTGGTATGGACCATCAACATCTCTGTTCATGAGCTAAACCTGAACTTATGCATGAGCCATACAACATTGCATAAGTGAGCATTTTTTATGTTAAATATTTCGTGTAAAAATATAAATAAATAATCAATAGTCTCCTTATTCTTCTTTCAAAAACCATATTTTAGATTATTTAGACTTTAGAATTGCTAACTATACCATGTTGAAAGACTCATCTCACTCTGTCAATTTTCATATGTAGAACTATTTATGGAATTGTGTTAGGGTGCACCTGGAAATAAATTAATAATGCTATCTTTTAATGAACACCTTTGTAATCATTTTTGGGTTATTAGCAACCAAAAAAAATTCCAATGATCTAAGTGTCATTGAATTAAATGTCATCCAAACCAGCCAAAGGGACTTCTGTGATATAAATGTCTGATAGAGGTTCAATAAATGAGGCTTGAGGTATGCTTTTAATGGAACAAAATCATGGAATTCATAAAATCTAGAATTGTAAGAAAAATTAAAGGCAGATGACACTGAGAAGCAAAGTCAAATAAACCAAAGAGAACAGAACATAACTTCTAGCAATTACTTTTGCCAGTCCCGTATAACACATACCTTGGGCAGAGGATTAGTTCAAGTTCCAGCTGCTACCAAATAATCATGTAAATTTAATCTTCAAAAAACCTTTGACCTTTCCCACCGATTGTATATACCTTCTGCTGCTGGCTTCCTTTATGCTTTCCTCTCTGATTGATGCTTTCCTTGATCAATTCCTACAGATTCCTGTTTAGCATTATTTGATTCAGGTAGCCCAGATTGCTCATCCTTTGGCTTGGAGAAAAACTCATCCCATGTTTGTTCCCCTTCCCTGCGCAATCCTTCCCACTTCCTTGCAGATTGTTCAGATCCCTCGTCTTCTCGATAATCTTCTATCTCTCGCCCTTCTAATATATCCGATCTAAGTTTCGTAACTTTATCAATCATGGATTGAACAGTAACATCAAATGCATCCTTGAAATTTTTTAACTTAGATCGGGGATCAGCATACACTAAAGCCGGAATGAGCTTTATCACCTCATCTCTCATACTTTTCACCTGTTCAGGATGGATCTGAAGCAGTCTCTGCTCTATGCTAACATTTCTCTTCCGGATGTCGTCCTCTGGAATAAACACCGAATAAGTCGAATAATTCTTGGGAAGATGCCAGATATACTGGGCATATGCAGAACCAGGATGGAACAAGACCGGAATACAACCAGCCAACATGGAGTCGAAAAAGGATCTGCGTGTATACGAATCACCCTGGGGCTGCAAGCAGAACACAGACTCCTGAAACATTTTCATGATAGTACTTGGTGAGTGGCATTTGCTCTCGCCAAGATCACATTCCAAGAGCTTCCCTACTTTCGACGTCCTGCATTGATCCATGATCTGCCCCCTGATCGATGTTGGTATGTCGGGCCGAGGGGCGCCAGCAAAGGAAAACAGCGATGGCCGATCCATGCTCCGCATCCTGTTCTGCCATTCAATAATATCAGAATCCTTGGCAGGATGGAAGTATGTGGGATAAGGAATTGCCATATCGTTCCGATTCCACGGACTCGCCTCAACGACAAGCATGGTCATGTTTTTCATAGCAGGCAAAAACAGAAGCTTGCTGCCCCAATCACTCTCAGAATCAGTCAGCCTCCTGAAATCCCAGGTTATTCTCCCCCCAACAAGAAAATGATCATGCCCTTTATTGATCTCCCATTCCGGCCTGCTAACCAGCCAATCCATGAGTTGCAGCGAAGCAGAATCCCTAACAGATATATTATAACCCCACAGATGTCTCGAGATATCGAGCCCCGCATAGAAGGGAACATACACAGCGGAGGCCATCGACGAATCACTCGTCAGGCACTCGTACTGCTTCATCCTGTTGCGGAAAATCACATCCACCGCGAACTGATTCGTGGCAAACCACCCAGTATTTGAGAAAACCCCCTCGGTATTCTCCAGGGGAGGGCCGAGCCCGGCATTTGACGTGAACTTACACATGTTCGTCCACAGGCTCAGCCGCCGGCATTCCTTCATCATGTCATCGTTAAACCTCGCGGGCAAATCGTGAACATAAACATACCTCCCACCGCACGGATCACTGCTGTTCTCAGCGGTTTTCAGGGCCTTCAGGAAGGGTTTCGGCGCTTGGGTTTTCGACTCCTGGGGTTTCGGCGGCAAAAGATTCTGATTTTCCCGTCCATGAACGGGAATCCCCTCAGATCTGTACTGCGGAGCATTGTCGAGAGCAAAGAACGGGAAATAAAATATGACGCACCACACAGCACAGCATATCAATACCATATAAAAGAATTTGTAGCGGGACTTGCCTGTGGATTTGTCCATTCTCTTACGTCCGAGGTTCGAACCGGGCGGCATCACATCACGCTACTACAGTATTCGTCTGCGAGTCCCTGCCATCTCCCAGCGCCATCTTCTCCTACAAATTAAGTAGCCATTGGAAGGGGACTGATCACGGAAGAAACTTCACAGCACGTCGGTAGTTCGAATCTCGAGGCTAAATATAGACACCCAAGATCTAAGGCTGGACCTCGTCCTCGCACGATTTAAAGCCAAAGAGGCTTCATTTAGTAGCCACCAGATCTCCACTCCACTCCACTGTCCAGTCCAGTTTGGGGCAAATCTGGTGAGTTTTATAAAATAAAAATAAAAAAAATATATTTGACAGTAGGGTTTTAACTTTTAGTCCTGAACACGACGAGACAAATGCCATCATACGCCTTTCATTCCTCTCTCAATCATCAAAAATATGATAAATTTAAATAAAATATATATAAATATAATAAATTTAAATAAAATATATATATTCCGTCAATAATTCCAGCGCTGACGGCCGTAAATTCCGGCTAGTCCTAGACAACAGCTCGCCGTTTTATATTTCTTCGTTGCCGAGATTTCTGACCACGTGCAACACGAAGGAATTGCCACATAGATACTTTCTGCAACCGTGGATTCGACTCCACGTTTCGGCACGGCAACGGCCATCCCTCAATCAAAGGGGAAGCCTCCGTGTGAGGCGGTGATGCAGGCTACACATGGGCATGCCCCTGATTTGTTGTAAATAATCGTGTTATTTTTCTCGGTAAATGGGGATCGTGTTATATTTTTTTGTCGGTGTGGGAACAATTTTCTAGGATCGGCTGTTTTAAGGAATTTCATTTCAAAGGTTCTGTTTTTAGTTAGTTGGTTGTTGGTACTGTATTATTGAAGAAAATAATTTATAATTTATATAATATATAATTTTAGTGGGTTTAATGGTTAAGAATGTGTGTTTTGTTTTAAGAAGTTATAGATTTTTTTT
>ML789149.1:294337-310516 GCA_009831015.1 Picea engelmannii | reverse complement strand
TCCCTGCGGAAATTGCTTCTCAAGCAATTCCGAAAATCAACACCGTGAGACCTAGCGGCCATTGCTGAGCTTGTTTTGAGAGGTCTGAGTCTGTATTCCCGGTTGACTGTGGTGGTCATGCAGAGATGGATTGCGCGTGAATTGTTGTCCAGTGCAGGTGGTGATTGAGCCTGTGTGTGATCTCTCTCTAGGTGAGGGAGGTGGATGTTGTTGGAAGAGGTTTCTTCCAGAGAGTGTCCAGCACCAGCTTCAGGCTCTGAGAGTTCCTGATCCGGCCTGTTGTCGAGACCCAGAGAGGGAGGTTAGCACCGATGGACTGTGCTTGTGAAGGTGTATACTCCCGAGTGGAACAGGCATGTGGGGAATGAGAGTATGGTAGTAGTGGGCGTAAGATGGCATCTTGGGAAGAATCCTTCCAGATTCTAAGTGTTGTTTTCCCTATAACCTCAGCCTAGCTAGGATTCCTTGCCTTGGGGTGGAGCTTAGTCCCAGCTCAGGGGTGATCCACTGCTGAGTTGATGAACAGTATGGTCTAAGGCTGGGAGGTTCGTGGAAGGCCTGCACTTGGTTGGTGGATCCCACCATTGTTACAAGATAAGTGTCTAACTATGTCTTATCACATTTTATCATGTCTCTACTGTAAATGTTATCATGTTTTCCGCTGTGTATACGAATTAATATGGAATGTTATGGATTGTTTAATTATAGCAGTAATGATATGTTTTACTCTGAGTTAAATGTGTTTGCTCGTTTAAATGCATTGGATATATGATATCTGTATGAGCTTTGTATAAAGGGAGTGCTACAAATTGGTATCAGAGCGATTAAACAAAGTAATAGAAAAGGTGCGCTACAAATTGGTATCAGAGCGATTAAAACAAAGTAGTAGAAAAGGTGCGCTACAAAGTGAACCCGAAGAACCAGAGGAAAGTGAAAGTCTTTTCCAATTACAGATGTGGGTGAAGGGTGCTCTGTTGCACTTCATTGTCGATAACGTAAGTCAAAAGAACCTCATCTCAGCAGACGTCACCAAGCGGTTGGACCTGTCGACAAAATCACATTCGTAGCCTTACCCCATTGGGTGGCTCTGTTAAGGGAGAGATCTTCACATCATCCAATAGTGGCGTCTACCCTATGACATCAAGCCCTTCAAGGATGAGGTATTGTGCTAAATTGCCCCCCTTGAATTTTGTGATGTTATTTTAGGCCAATATTACTTGTGGAAACATCATGTTGTATAGGATTCTAGACATCGCAATGTTATTATTACTTTGGGCAGACAATTGTACAGGAAAGCAAAGGTAGCTCTACCTACCACCATTTCTTTGATCTTCACTATGCAATGCAGGAAGGTCATCTCCCAGATGGGGAAATTTGTCTTCTTTATGATTCGCTCTCAAAGTGAACACACGCTCGCGACCACATCCATGAGCTCCACACAAGGCCTCTCCATGCAACATAAACAGGTGGACAAGGTCGTGGAGGAATACAAAGACATATTCTCCTCACTCATTGGGGTACCTCTGCACTGTTAGGTCAAGCATTCAATCGATTTGACCCCTGGTTCACCTATGCCCAATGCGTCAGTCCATCGCCTCTCTCTTATGGAAAATGAGGAAATTAAGTGCTAAATCCAAGAGCTGCTTGAAAAGGGGCACATCTAACCAAGCTCCTCACCCCGCAAAAGCCCAATTGTACTCGTGCAAAAAAAAAGACGGGACCTAGCGACTCTGCATTGATTATAGGGCCCTAAACAAAATCATAGTCAGGAACCGGTACCTAATTCCCCGAATTGATGACCTTCTTGAACAACTCAAGGGAGCCAAGTACTTCAGTAAGATTGACTTGAAGCCCGACTACCACCAGGTCCCAATAGAACATTTTGATGTATAGAAGACTGCTTTGAAATCCAAAGAGGGTCCTTTTGAATGGTTGGTCATGCCCTTTGGTTTGACAAACGCCCTAGCCACTTTCATGAGGTTGATGGACAATATCTTGTAGCCTTTCACCAATTCTTTTATAGTGGTATATATGGATGATATCCTCATCTTCAACAAAAGTTGGGTGGAACACTTGCAACATATTCAACAGGTCCTTCACACTCTCCATCAACACAAACTATATGCTAACTTGGAAAAATGATCCTTCGACGTGAACAAGGTCCAATACCTAGGCTACATTGTTGATGAGTATGGTGTGCACATGGATCCAACCAATATCTAGGTCATTCGTGACTGGGCAACCCCGACCACATTAACCCAGCTTCATAGTTTCTTGGGACCTGCCAATTTCTATCTTAGATTCGTGTTGGGATTCTCCCATATCACATGGGCCCTCAACTAAGTGACCAAGGGTAGTGATAAAGCAAATTTCATGTGAGGAAAATTGAAACCAAAACCGTTTGATGATTTAAAACATCGCTTGTGCTCAGCCCCAGTGCTCTGATTACCCCATTTGCAACAACCTTTTAAGATTGACACAAATGATTATGATTATGTTGTGGGTGCAGTTCTCACTCAACAGGTCATCCAGTGGCCTATCATAGTGAGACACTATTAGATGAAGTTTGTAAGTACCCCACTTATAATAAAAAATGCATTCCATTATACAAGCCTGTCGCCGATGGAAGCATTGAATTATTGGGAAGGACATAGTCATCCACACTAATCACAAGCCTCTGCAATTCATGCAGACACAAGGTAAATTGCAGAACAATCGTCATCAAAAGTGGTCCACATACTTGCAATAGTTTCATATCAACATCAAATATGAGACATGGAACACCAATCGCGTCGTCGACTGCCTTAGTCGACCCCTAATTGCAACATTAACCACAATGCTCCACTCCTACGGACATGAGACCTCGGGGTGGCCCCAACTCTACGAGAGCGATCCTGACTTCACTACCACTTACCAGATGTTGGGTGCAATCATGCCCATCACTGACTTTCATTTTCAAGACAAACTATTATGCAATCTTAGCCATCTATGTGTTCCTTCAAGCGAGCGAACGAAGCTAATTTGGGAAGCTCACTACAGTCGGATGGCGAGACACTTTAGTGTGGAAAGATAGTGGTAGTGATGCAGAAGTATTTATGTTGGCCGAAACTTCGACAGGAATTCAACAAGAACATATGGTCTTGCACTGCATGCACTATTGTCAAACCAACCATTAAGAAGTATGGCATGTACACCCCTCTCCCTACTCCCGATAGGCCCTGGGAATCCATCTCGATGGACTACATTTACGACCTTCCTTCAACAAAGTAGGTAAAGGACTGTGCTTTTCTGGTGGTTGATCAATTTTCTAAGATGGCCATTTTGACAGCGTGCAAAAAGAATATCGTAGTGGAGGCTATATGTAAAACTTACGACCCCGGGAAGTTGGCATACCAACTAACCCCATCGAGGCCCACAAGCCTTTTGACGTTTCATCTCCTAGGGTTAGGTTTTTGTATGTTGAGGGTTTCCTCATTGCTTCTTTATAATAAAAAGTCATTTTCGACCTCATTGTAACACGCTCTGGCGAATGCATGTAGACATCACATCTCTTCTCAGAGATAAGCTATCGTGATTCCAACGAGTTTGTTTCATTCTGCATTTTTACAGTTCAACACATTTTATTTATTAATAGAAGTCAAGTTTCACTGTATCTCTGTGTTTTTGTTATAACTTTGTATTTCATTTCGTTCTATTTATAAATCTGGATCATCAAAGTTCTGGATCAATGGAACTTTGACTTCTTGTGACGTCGGATTCTGGAAACTAGGGGAAGTCAGTGACATGATTAGATGGCTCTATGTTACTTCATGCCTATATAGTATAGTTTCTTCTTTCTCTTGCATAAGAGTGGGGTCAATTTCCTAGGATATGTTGCTTTGAGGATTCTCAATTAAAGCAAAGGGAATGCATTGAAAATTGAACCTCACTTAAATGTGGTAAAGTTTACGTAGATGAAGTCCATTACCTAGGAAATTGCATGATTGTTTTGAAAGGGAGAGTGAAGTGTCATCCATCTTCATTGGTTTTAAGTGGTTCCATTTTGGTGCCATTCCTTGTGACCGATCTTTGGCTTCTGGTTATTATTTATGTGATGTTATAGGGTATATTTTTACAATGACATATCTCTATGGTGAGATTTTGTTACATAGTAATACTCTTCTTCATCGACATGGATGATAAATGACAATAAAAAACATATTCGAGTGGTATTACTCCATGTCTTTTTTTATATTTTTAATGTTTTTTTTTATTAGAGTGGAGTCCATTAAAATGAATTGGAATGCATTAAAAACAAACCTCAATTAGATATGGTTAATTTCCACAAAATCAAGCCCATTATTTAGATAACTAATTAAATTTTTTAAAAGAGAAGGTTAGGAGTCACATATTTTCATTAATTTCTAATAGTTTTGTTTTGGTGCTATTAATTTTATTAGGCGTGTTGCTTAGAGTATTCTCAGTTAAATCCAAAGGAAATGCATTGAAAATTGAACCTTGGTTAGATGTGGTAACTTTCTATCAAATCATGCCTATTAATCAGGCAATTACATCATATTTTTAAAGGGAAAGGTGAAGAGCCTTCCATTTTCATTAATATTTATTAATTCCCAATAGATTTGTCTCGATGTCATGCTTTGTGGTGAATCTTTGGCTTGTAGTTGTTGTCTATGTGATGTTATTATGGAAAAACTTTATGTTTGGGTTTCATTCCACATTAATATTCTTCTGCTTCTTCAATGTGGATGACAAATGATAATAAAAAACATATTTGTGTTGGAAGAATCAAGGTGCTCTATAATCTTAATGGTTATCTCAATTGGTTTGAACCAACTAGTTTCAAGGTGGAGATCATTGATAGTCCATGGGTTCAAGTCCAATAGAGTACCTCGATAAAAGTACATCTTGTACTCCAAAGACATTTACCACAGGCACCATTCACAAAATGTGAGGATGCACTTAGAGAGTTTCTCAAAGAACATTTCCCCACACAAATATAATTACTAAGAAATGTCAATTTTCATCCATTCTTAATTTTTAAGCTTATATGTCACGTCTTATGGGTAGTCTTTAATTTATTGTTTTTTCATCAATTCTTAATTTTTATACTTGTATCTCATGTCTTGTGGGTAGTCTTTAATTTATTGTTATTATTTATGTGATGTTACAATGTTTTTTTTTTGTCACAATAACATATTTTAATGTTGAGATTTTGGTGTCAATTAATAATCTTTTTCTTTAACAAGGATAATAAATAACAAAAACAATATTTATATTGCTAGGAACAAAATGCTCTACAATTTCAATTACACACAAAGAAGTGTTCATTTTCATTAATTCTTAATTTTTTTTTGTTCATATGTCATGTATCATTTTCATTAATTCTTAATTTTTATGTTCATATGTCATGTATTGTGGGTAGTCTTTAATTTGTCATTATTAGTCCCTGTCGTAGGCATAGAGGGACTATAGCGATCGATAAATCGTTGACTTCGTATTAGATTGTGCATTGACCACAAATATTTCCATATTATCTATTGTGGAATCCAGGGAAGTGAAAACATCGTTTTTTATATAATAGAAAGTACCATGTTTGTCAAGATCTGATTAGACAACGGATTGGAGGTCTTATTGCCGGCTTCGCTATTCCCAATGTTATGTATGTTGCCATATCCAAAGTATTTGATCGCATATGGTCTTTTTGAATCATATATTTTCTTATGCATTGGTCGAAGGTGGATTAATGCTAGCATTAGTTCAAATGTTTCCTTTAACATTTTCTGCTAGCTAGAATACATTCTCTAGCATATTACTATGTGTGATTTTTGCTTTATTGTTGTGTGCTTCAAGAAAACAGGGCTACGCCCTTGGACGGTCCTGACAGTCTTAAGTGTTTACCTAACAACTCTGGCAGTCTTAAATGTTTATTGTACAGATGCGTTGCAATACAGTCAACATGACTGCTTTAGTGATCGATGTTTGTTCGTTGCTTCGTTCCATGGTTCTTGTTCTTGTTTGATTCAACTTTGCAAAGTTGAGGTCCTGCAGTTGCAGTTGGACCTCTTCGTGGTTGTTCACTGGTTTGTTGTTCTTCAACTTTGCAAGTTGTTGGACCTGTTGTTGCGCTTTCTAGATTTTGGGGCTGAGCTCTTGTCATCCCTCGTTGACCGACAAGTTTCCCTATTGTTGTTATTTTTCAATGGTGGGAGTCCTTGCCTCCAAATTCTGTTGCAGACCATATTTGTCTGTGCTCTCAATTTATGTTCCTCGAAACCATGCGTCTTCATATGTTGGTTGTCGCGTCCATAGCTATTTTGAAAATTGCAATGCAAAGGGGTTTTCGAAAATTAGTTCGGATCTATCAGAAGAGGGAACCATCCACCGAGGTGTAGATGTGGAGAATGATTTTATTCTATGGGTCGGAAAACTGCGTCCACCTGTTGTCTTTCTGCTGAGTAAATTCATGGTGTTATTTATTTGCGTTGTTTCTTCTGTTTGGTTCACTTTCTAGTGTGGGTTTGTTTTCTTGTCATCTTCTATGGGGACTAGGGGGGATTGAAGTTGACAAGAAGAAGGTTGAAATATACATACGGGGATTGGTACCCAGTTCCGCGGTTGTAGTTTTCCTATTTTTCTTTCCTTTTTTTTTTTTGCTACTTTTATTTTTTTTCATGATGTTGCAATGCATAACAACCACATGCTATCGGTCATGCCTAGCAATGATATCATCATCAATTCAATTGAACTAGAAGAAGACAACCACGGAAATGTGCCACATCATAAACATACAGTCACTTTACCTTTGCAACTTATCCTCAAATTAGAAATGTTGGTTGAAATATATGCCTGTAACTATGATTCACATGATGGCTTGGTCAATGGTGCAGATGGAATACTGAAAGGCTATACGAAAACAAAAAAACTTGATGTCCTTTGGATTAAGTTCCATGAACCGCATATAGGCAAGCGACAAGCAAGCAAGTTGTCTTATCTATATAATTCAAACACTGGAAGCGATTGGACACCTATTTTGCGAATATCAAAGCCAGTATCGACATTAGAAAAGACAGGTTGACTGAAGATTTGAAAACAGTTTTCGATTAAACTTGCATGTGCACGTACAGTCCACAGATCACGAGGACTAACACTTGATAATGTTGCATTTCAGCCTGCTGGAATTCAGATACATGGACTTGTATACACAACACTATCCCATGTCAGAAGCATAGACTCCTTGTTTTTACCAAGTCCTCTCACAAAAGATAACTTCAAAGTGAAACAAAAAGTTGATATTGAAATGGAACAACTCAGGACCACCGCAAAATGGCAACTGCACTATGATTACCGATCCATACAAAAAAATTCATCTGTATGAATTCTCTCGCTTAACACATGCAACTTAAATGCACACATGGATAATATATTGAATGACTATGATACAATGCAATCTGATATTATGTGCTTGCAGGAAACACACATGGCATTGTGCATGCAAAACAAACAATTCCCAAATCACAATTGCATATCAAGTTACATTACACATGGGGTGATGATATTGGTGAAAAAACATGTACCAATTTTGGACCATATACATATCGAAGAAAATAATGTTGAAGTGGTGCTTGCAATTTTTTTTTTCCATGAAACAAAAATTGCAATACTGAATCTGTGTGTTGCCCCCCATGCAACATTCTCCAACATAGTAGATGTTGTTTTCAATGCATTGGGCCATTTCCATCTGAACGGACCCATTGTACTTGTAGGAGACTTCAATATTGACATGCTACAAAATAATGGCAGAACAAAAGAATTGGAAAACTACATGTGCAAATACAGTCTCTGTTTTCTTTTGAACAACACAAGTCATCTGCAAAATGCACTTATTGACCATGTCTGGTCGAATGTGCCCATTCCTCAATACAATATGTTTATCTTGGACAGATATTGGTCTGATCACGATACAATTGGTATTGCACTTGAATTATGAGATATACATCAAACATATTGCAAAGTCATATTTGTATGTTTCAAAGCATATCTGTATAGCTTGTTGCCAAAACAAAATAAAAAAAAATAGTTATTCAGCTTCTTAGCTTTCCCTGATATCTACACATACTTATCCAGCTTCTTAGTTTTCCTTGATTTCTACACATACTGCTCTTGTGACCATAAAGTTGGTGTTGTACTCGAATTACAAAATATACATTATGCAAAAAAAAAAAAAAAAGGTACATCCTTCTAAAAACTATTTGTTACTCTATTCATCTTATTCTATTTTTTTAGCTTATGTACATAGTACTTGCCCTTTTCTTTACATGTTAACTTATGTTGATATCCCTTTTGTTTTGTACTTTTTTTTCATAGAAACAAACAGGAAAACTAGACGCCGCAAAGAACTCCTAACCAAAGATGTGGAGGAATCCATGCAAAGGTGCACTTTTTTCTGCCCATGTTCCATACTAAACAGTTTTTCGTTTACTCTGTCTGTATTTGTCGAACTTGTTTGCAGCTGTGTTTTTTTTGGTGCCTAGAGACTGCTAGCCCACAGGTCTGCCATCCAACAGAACTGCAATGTTGAGCCAGCCAGCCCGCAAGTCCACTTGTCAATTTGTATATCACCCAAATATGGGTGCTATTTGTAGGACACAGAACATTAGAAGCCCAATTTAGAGCCCACAAGTCCGCGATCCAAATAAGTGACTAAGTATGGAATAAGGGATCTCTGCATATTTGGTATGTATTGCTCGTTTCTAGGAGCCCGCCAGCCTTGGAGTCTGTGTGTCGATTTGTATATCGTGGAAATCACTAGAAGTACAATGTTGAGCCAGCCAACTCGCAAGTCCACTTGTCAATTTGTATATCGTAGAGTTGTGGATGCTATTTGTAAGGCATAGAACAATAGAGGCCCGTTTATGACCTCGCCAGCCTGAGAACCCACGATCCAAAAAGTGTACATGCTCTATAAAATCTCAACCACCTTGCAAGTCCGCTTGTCAATTTGTATATTGTGGAACTCTGTGTGCTATTTGTAGGGCACAAAACAATAGAGGCCTATTTTTTGCATGTGCTAGCTTGAGAATCGACGATCCAGAGAGTGGCCAAGTATGGAATCCGATATCCATACACGCTGTATAAAATCTCATGTCCATACTTTATAAAGGTACATATTTAGTTTTGCCTGATTTCTACACATACTGATCTGGTCACCACATAGTTGGTGTTGCACATGAATTATGAAATATGCACTACGAGTCCGACCGAGCCCTTTGGTTTCCTTAGCCAATTTTATGCCTGCGGGTTCCCCGCTATGCGTTATCAAATTCTCGTTCCCCATCTTTCGAGTGTACATTTTGCATACTTGGCAATCCATGTCTATGCTCGCTGGTTCCCAGATGACGAAGTGGCAGATTTCATGTCCATTTAATCTTGCACCCGAGACTTTGGTGATCTATAATTGGACCCGGATTGGAAGCTTGCGACTCATTTGCTAATTTTCTTTAATTAAATTGTACAATATCAATATTCATTATTAATAATTTAGAACTTGAAAATAATGTTTTTAGATAATGTTAGTTATATAACATATATGTTATATGTTGTACATGTAGACAATCGCAATCTTGAACCCACCAATCCTGGAGTCCGTTTGTCAATTTGTATATCACGGAACTCCCAGTGTTGCGTGGAGCACACGAGCAAATAGAAGTGCAATGTTGAGCGACCCAACCCAAAATCCGTCGATAAATTTGTATATCGCGGAAGTTTGGGTGCTATTTGTAGGACACAAAACAATAGAGGCCCAATTTTCAGCCTGCCAACCTGAGAACACGCGATCCAAAAAGTGTCTAAGTATGGAATGAGGGATCTATACATGTATATAAAATCTGATATCCATACTTTGTAAAAGTACATATTTAGTATGGATTACTCGTTCCTCGGAAAATTTCTAGGCTCGGAACTAGCGGATACACGTGTTCATATTTCCACTTACTTTTATATCGCCACCTCGACCGTTCGCTTGCCCGTTTCATATTATACATATTACATGTAATGTGTAATACATATTCAATTTTGAGCCCGACAGTTGTGGAGTCAGTCTATCAATTTGTATATCGCGGAACTCTGAGTGTTGTTTTGGAGGACACAGACCAATAGAAGTGAAATGTTGAGCGAGCCAGACCGCAAATCCGCTTCTCAATTTGTATATCGCGCGACTCTATACATGCTCTATAAAATGTCATGTCCATAGTTTATAAAAGTACATATTTAGTATGTATTGCTCCTTTCTAGGAGCTCACTGGCGCTGGAGTCTGTCTCTCAACTTATATATCGTGAAATCAATAGAAGTACAATGTTGAGCCAACCAGCTCGCAAATCCGCTCATAAATTTGTATATCGCAGAATTCTAGGTGCTATTTGTAACGCACAGAACAATAGAGGCCCACTTTTTAGCCCGCCAGCCCGAGAACCTGTGATCCAAAATGTGTACATGCTCTACAAAATCTCATCCAGCTCACAAGTTCGCCTATCAATTTGTATATCGCGGAACTCTGGGTACTATTTGTAGGACACAAAACAATAGAGGCCTATTTTTAGCATGCCAACCCGCAATCCAAAAAGTGCCTTAAGTATGTAAGTTTGCCTGACAATTTCTATATCGCGTAACTCCAATTGTTGTTTGGAGGACATGGACCAATACAAGTGCAATGTTCAGCCAACCAATTAAATTGTGGAATATCAAAATTTGTATATCGCGAAACTCTGATCCGTAAAAAATCGTCATCCTGGGCCCGGTAGCCCTACAGTTCATCTGTCAGTTTGTATATCGCGAAACTCCGAGTGTTGTTTGGAGGACACAGAACAATAAAAGTGCAATGTTCAGCCCACAATTTCGCTTCTCAATTTCTACATCGCACAAGTCTGAGTACTATTTGTAAGACACGGAGCAATAAAGGCCCACTTTTGAGCCTGCTATCTCGAGAACCCGTGATCCAAAGACTGTACATGCTTCCCTTTGCTATGCTCCCTGAAAGCTTACACAAAATCACACTTTCCATACTTAGCCACTTTCCCGCAATTCCGCAAATATACAAACCCTCCGTTGAATTGCACCATCATGCCCTCTTATGTTTTACGCGTTTTGCAGTCAACAATTCCGACTCATGCAATTTCACCGTTGGACACTCGCCTATCCTCACTATCGTCTGTAAACTTATTTTGAAGCTCGTCCGACTGCTTTTTAGACTTGGCCATTCCTTCCTTCCTTGCTCTTCCCCATCTCCGTCACCTTCGCACGTGTCCACAATAAGAAATAATGTTTATATATATATATATCTTGTTTCAATCTTTAATGCTAATAGGTCATCGTGCAGACACCTTCTAAATTGTTATTGATGGATGCAAGGCTCGAGAAGTTTTGCCATTAATGTGCACTAAACCAATATTTGCAGAGGATTTTGTTATCCCTTCCCAGTGTTAATTTCAAACACCATGGAATGTCATTCGCACGCCGTCAGTTTGGTTCCTTCATGAAACCTCCAATCCTTAAATGTTTTTTGTCGTAACCGCCACCTTCGCACTTCTAAGTATGCAATAATTAAGCTTTACTTCTAACAGCTCACCATACAACATGCATAGAGATTGTCATTAATGAGCGAACTGCTCGAGGAGATTTTCCATTCACACGCATTGAACCAACCCTTCCGAGGGGTTATATTGTCCCCTCCATTTGTTCATTTCAAGCAGTGTCTGGAGCAAACCGACGTTTTCATAAACTACTGGTAGTAACTCCACAACTGTTCTATAGAGATACAGTGAACATCTTCGGGCCTGCGAACCAGAAATTAATAGTTCATCCTAAAATTGATAGTTCTCACAAGCTTCTCGTGCAGAAGAAGGGAAACATAATTGTAGGGGAGGCAGAGTAGCCGAAAATTTAGAGTGAAAACATGGATCTCGACGCTGATCTGGATAGCATATTCTGCAACCTTGATCAGCCCGGAGACACAATTCACCATGGCTACCCAATGGATATAGTTGATACCGAATTTTTTTACGAAGATGAATCCTTCGTATTCCAGAGTGTTGTTTTTGAAAGCGAATCAAAAAAATTAATTATTGAAAAAAGAGATGTAAAAAATAAGAAAAGAAAACATCGTTCAGAACTTCACCTTGCCAATATGCAGGCGTCCAAGATATCTCAACTTCACATGGCAACCAAAGATGCTCTTCATGATTCCGTTGGAGTCATTGAGGCCGAGAATGTCAGACTAAAGGACCAGATTAAGGAATTAGAGGAAGCTTTGTTTCTTATGCCATTGCTTGATAGTCCTTTGGAAACAGGCATGCCTGCGACTCCTTGCACCCTTGCAGCAAATCTAAAAGTCTCCTCTAGCTTCCTAGCATCCTGTAGAGGATATGTGGAGAAAAATATCAACAAAAGAATGAAACCGATTACTAAGGCCGGGAAACATAAAAAAATATGGATTCCTTGGGAAGCAGGGCACATAACTTGCTCCAACTTCTGAAGACGGATTTAAAAAATGAAGAAACTTTCTATTTGCACACAGTCATCCCTTTTTCCTTTCATGTCAACAACATGCCATACATGACAAGAAGACAACATGAACTCCCATCCAAAAAATAGCTCATTCAATTAGAAGCATGCTGGAAAGAGAAGGTGAAGAACCTGTATCTCATCGTCCAATCATGTGAGCAAGCAATATCAAAGAAAGAAACATTATTCACAAAGCTCACCAAAATAGATTTAGACAGAAGGACAAATGAATTCTAGGACACTAGCTTAATACTCGTTGGCGTTAACCAAGCAAGCTTTCGATAAACAAGTTGATAATTTTAAGGCCTTGTCTTTAGAATTTTTTTATAGGATTCTTGAATATCATGAAGAACATGTGGACAACTGGCTAGTCTGTTATTCGGTACAGAATGGAGACATTCATCAGGCTCTGTGTAGTCTTTCTATTGATCTAAGTGAATTAGAAAATGAACTTTTCAGCATTAAAATATGGAATGACATCAACGTCGCACCCTCGAGAAGCTATATTGAAGAGAACTTGAAGTGGGTCGTCGACGAAATCTAGCAGGAAAATGCATCAACAAGCAAATAGAAAAATTACTTATATGGAACATCGTTATAAATCCTTTGTTTATCAATCCAGTTATTCAAGCGGGTCATCGACGAAAACCAACAGGAAAAAGGCATCAGCAAGCAAATACCAAAATTACTTATATGTACCATGCCTGTAAGTGGATATTGATAGTCCTTTCTTTATCAATCCAGTTATTCCACCTTTTCTGAATAGAAATCTATAGCCAAAGATTGATATCTTCCCATTTCTACTTTTTAGGTATTACACTCTACCGTGTCCCGCTTCTTCTATCCAGTTCTATTTCTTCTACATATTTCTCTTATGGTCCGCGAGAACCTCAATCCCAGTCTATATGACAAACACATTTAAATTTCCAGGAATATGTAACAAACTATTATTTTTTTCATATATTCCAAATAAAACTATTCTTTGTCTCCTTATATATTTATGTGTTCCTAGATTTTTATCTTCGGCTATGTTGAATGTGAAGACATTCTGTTTATTTTATTTCAATTCTCTTTTTTTCTGATGCATATTTTTTCCTGCCTGGTCATTTTCAAAATTAAATATGAGATAAATCACTCACTCAAATTTGAGATATATATATATTAAATATGATATCTCAAATTTGAGTGTTCTAGGAATATGTAACACGTTTTATTACTTTTTTATATAACTGTCCCAAAATTGTGTTCGCTACTTTTTTTCTACTCGCACATATAGACAGTATGTCATTTCTTGCATCTTTACCACCTGTCCTTCATAGTGCTTGCCACGGAGGCTCTTAAAATTCAAATAGTCCGCAAGTCCGTTTGTCAATTTGTATATCGTGGAACTCTCGATGCTCTTTGTAGGCCACAAAACAATAGAGGCCCAATATTCAGTACGCCAACCCGAGAACCTGTGATTCAAAAACTAGCTAAGTATGGAATGAGGGCTCCGTGTATGCTCTATAAAATCTCATCCCCATACTTTATAAACGTACATAGTTTGTATGTATAAAAGTAAATATCTACTTTATAAAATTACACATTTGGTATATATAATTTATGTTGTCCAGGAACCTATAATTTGATAAATTTCAATTTCTTGTGTCCAGGAGCCCTTGTTTTAAAGAAAACTAATTCGAGAATGCTATTTTTTTGTGCTTTTGTCCACGAACCTATGTAACAGACATTACTACTATTTTTTTTATGTTTTTGTCCACGATCGTATGTAAAATGTATGTAAAGAAAACTAATTCGACAATGCTAAATTTTTTGGACCCGAGGCCCTTAAAATTCAAATAGTCCGAAAGTCTGATTGTTAATTTGTATATCGCAGAACTCTGGGTGCTATTTGTAGGGAACAAAACATCAGAAGCCCAATTTTCAGCCTGCTAGCCCAAGAACCCGCAATCCAAAAACTGGCTAAGTATGGAATGAGGGCTCCGTGCATGCTCTATATATCTACTTTCTAAAATTACATATTTGGTATGTATAATTTTTGCTGTCCAGGAACCTATAATTTGATAAATTTCAATTTCTTGTGTCTAGGAGCCCTTGTTTTAAAGAAAACTAATTCGGGAATGCTAATTTTTTTGTGCTTTTGTCCACCAACATATGTAACATAAGTCACTACTATTTTTTTTGTGTTTTTGTCCACGAGCGTATGTAAAACGTATGTAAAGAAAACTAATTCGGGAATGCTAAATTTTTTGGACACGAGGCCCTTAAAATTCAAGTCCGCAAGTCCGATTGTCAATTTATATATCGCAGAACTCTGGGTGCTATTTGTAGGGCAGGGAATAACAAAAGCCCAATTTTCAGCCTGCCAGCCCGAGAACTCGTGATCCAAAAACTGGATAAGTATGGAATGAGGGCTCCGTGCATGCTCTATAAAATATCATCCCCATATTTTATAAAAGTACATATTTCATATGTATAAAAGTAAATATCTACTTTATAAAATTACATATTTCGTATGTATAATTTATGTTGTCCACGAACCTATAATTTGATAAATTTCTATTTCTATTGTGTCCAGGAGCCCTTGTTTTAAAAAAAACTAATTCGGGAATGCTAATTTTTTTGTGTTTTTGTCCACGAACGTATGTAAATAAAACTACTTCAGAAATGCTAAATTTTTTGTGTCCAAGAACCTTTTAAATGCTAATAATTTTTGATAAATTTTGGGAGAAGCTAATTTGGGAATACTATATTCTGCATGGAAGCCACATGTACTTCAACTTCCTACCCACGCGTATGTACTCAGTCGCATTTATTCCCATTCCAACATGGTAGGGACTACACTGCCATGCAACACTTGTTATTTATGTGAGCTTACATGGTTTTTTTGGTTTACAATATTAAATTTGTATGTTAATAGTTTGTTGTGAATTAATACTCTCTTTCTTTAACATAGATAGTAAATAACATAAACAATATTTATATTGCTAGAAACAAAATACTCATATATATATATATATATATATATATATAAATTAAGAAGTGTTCATTTTAATTTTTAATTTTTATGTTTGTATGCCATGTCTTGTGGGTAGTCTTTAACTTGTCATTATTATTTATGTGATGTTACAAGGTTTTTTGGTTACAATATCATATTTTTGTGTTGAGATTTTGTTGTAAATTAATACTCTCTCTCTTTATTTATTTATTTATTTTATTGGTTTTTTTTTTTTTTTACATAAAAAAATTTAAACACAGTATCCTGCATAACTGCCTATATAAATCCTACTGCTTCTTAACAAGTACAAACAAGTTTGTATTTGCCCTTGGATCACTATGATATCCACAATAACAAGTATATTCTAACAACTAAACATTCATATATATATGTATAAAAACTGATGGTGTACCTGGAATAACCCATTGGTACTGTATGGAAGCATGCTTCAACTCATGCTAGACTAGCTCTTAGCTAATCAGAAACAATTTAACCTCATACTCCATTATACTCTCTTTCTCTAACATAGATAATAAATAACAAAAACAATATTTATATTGGTAGAAACAAAATACTTTGCAATTTCAATATTATATATATATATATATATATGATGATGATGATT
>ML789149.1:268987-282648 GCA_009831015.1 Picea engelmannii | reverse complement strand
TTTTTTTTTTTTTTTACAATAACATATTTTATATTGAAATTTGTTTGTGAAATAATTCTCTCTTTCTTTAACATGGATAATAAATAATAAAAACAATATTTATATTACTAGAAACAAATTACTCTACAATTTCAATAAATAGTATGCACACAAAAAAGTGTCCATTTTCATCCATTCTTAATTTTTATGCTCTTATGCCATGTCTTGTGGTAATTTTTAATTTGTTTATATGCTTGTATGTCATGTCAGTGTCCATTTTCACCCATCCTTAATTTTTATGCTTCTATGTCATGTCTTGTGGTAATCTTTAATTTGTATGTCATGTCTCGTGGTAATCTTTAATTTGTTTATATGTTTGTATGTCATGTCTTGTGGTAATCTTTAATTTGTTGTATTTTTTTAATGTGATGTTACACGGTTTTTTTTTACAATATATTTTTATGTTGGAGATTTTGTTGTTATTTGATATATATTTTTTTTAATATAGATAATAAATAAAAATAATAATATATATTTATTAAAAACAAAATATTTTATAATAATATTATTTTATATTTTTTTATAAAAATTTAAAATTTTACATTTCATTTAAATAAAATAAAAGTTTTTATAAATATTCCATAAATCGTAAATTCAATTAAATATAAACGCAAGATATTATTATGTCATAATCATCCACCCCTTCTTAAAGAGAGTGAGTTAATGTGTATGCCCTCATTATGGAAAATTACTATGTCATGAACCAATATGCATATTAAATGAGAAGTGACATGTGCCATGTTAATTAATCATTATTCTAAATTTAACCTAATTTATTATTAATTTTAATTTCTCATTCAAAAGAGAAGTTTTAATTTTCTTTTTATCCACCCATTATTATTAGAATTAATAAAATGTGGAACAATAATTAAAGTATAAATTTTAATTATTAAAATTAATAAAATGTGGAACAATAATTAAAATATAAACTTTAATTATTAAAATTAATAAATTATGGAACAATAATTAAAATATAAAAAAAAATTTAAAGAAAAAATTGTAATTTTATTTATGAAAAACAAAATACATATGTATATACCATAATTAATTTAATTGGCTAAAAGCTTAAAATTGAGAGAGTGCATTGGTTTGGCTAAAAACTCAAAATTGGCACTGCATTGGTATTATTAAAGAGCAATAAATATTTAAATGTGGTTGTAGTAAAAGGTGTTTGAATTATTTTTTCAGTGTATTTTCTGCTTTGTTTAGATTTTTACAGAAGATACATAAGTAAGTGTTCTTTTCAAATCAACAAACATTTAAAGTCATCTACAAACTAATAAAAGCACAAAAAGAAATAATATCTTATCCATTACAAGCATGAGTCATGAAAATATTCTTGAGAGAGTAGGATTTTTTTTCAATTTTCCATATGCCTTGGTTCATCACTAGTCCAACTTTGGAGAGCCTCTCGGCTTCTTTATTCTTGATCCTATAAACATGGTCAAAAGATTTGAAAGAGAAATATGTTATATTGTTTTGAATCTCTTGAAGTAAAGTGGGTAGAGTGAAATTTTATAAGTTGAAAACTCCTTTCTTCCATTGAATCACTAGCATGGAGTCACTAAGAGCGGAGTGAGCTTGAGGGCCATAAGCTCACAAAAGTTGTTATTCTCATTTCCAATGCCACTTGAGAAAGAGATGGAGTGATCATTTGATAAGTGAATGATGTCCCCAACACCCCCATGGGGAGGATATCCCTTAGATGCTCCGTAAAAAAATGCCCACGACATGTCTCTTTTAACCCAGTATGGTAGTGTCTTGGCTAGCTAGGATGTTTTAGCGTGTTGTGGGAAAACAAATAGAATGTTAATGCTTTGAGGAGAACATTTTAGGGGGATAGGATCCTTGTCTTCGAAGACAAATTCATTCCTAGCTATCCATATCCCTCAAGCACTTGTAAGAGGAAGAACTTATATAGTTGGAGGATAATGGATTGGAGAGCCAATCTTTTAGAGATTCTTCTATGTTATTTCCTATCCATGCAGTGGATAGCCCCGCGATTCTATCCATTTCTCTTCAAAATTCTAAAGTAAAATTACAAGAAAGGATAAGATGACAATTTGTTTCACTTTCTTGTTTGCAGAGACAACATCTTCCAGGACCTTGATAGCTTCTCTTTTGCAGTGTATCCTAGGCGAGAGCCTTATTGTTTATCAGAAGCCACATGATTTTTTATTTATTTAACTGAACATTTCAACTCCCATAAACCAAATTAATCTAAGTAAACATTAACCACTACCATCATTATATTTATCCATATATATATAATAATAATAAATAAATTAACAATTAACTTATTAAATTATAATTTTTATTATAATAAAAATTATAATTTTTTTCTTCGTATAATTAAAGTAAAAATAAAATAAAGAGTCTTACACTTTGCTTCATGCACACTCCAATAATGACATAGAAAATCCAATCCCTTTGATATAAACTTTTCAAAGTGTATGGCAGAGCTTGATTGCATTTGGAACAAGTTTCCCATATGCTTCATATCTAAAGGCATCTTTGTCATCTTTTTCTACCGCATGGACCCACCACGCAGCTATCACACCGTGTCGGTGTTTTATCTTAGTTTAATATATCTAAATGCTTTGACTCTAACCGCAAACGTCGGAAGGACGGGTTTTTCAAGATGACGCGTTTTGATTTGATTTATTTGGATGGTTATGTTCATTAAAGTTAGTTGTATTTTAAAAAAATTCTAAAATTCTAAATATATATTTTTATTTGTGTACTATCTTTTCTAAGAAACGGAGGTGTGATATAGTTTTATTCTTTCTGAAAGTAGCTGGAAACGGAGGTGTGGTATATTTTTATTCTTTCTGAAAGTAACTCGGGTGGTAATGAGAAGATGAAAGTGTACATTTCAAATGTACAACTTAACTTTTTGTTTATTTTTGGGAGCTATGTGTTATCAGGGACTATGGAGTTTCAGATTACTGTACCCATATGCTTCTAGTTATGATGTCTCTTTCTTTTGAGAATATTTGAAGCGGTTTTATGGTTTGGGTTTTATATTTTATATAAATATAAAGAGTAATTTTTTATGGAAAAAAAAATGTACAACTTAACTTTTCCATCACTTGTTTTATTTTATAAGGATGTACACTTTTACTTCTTAACAAATAGTAGTGGTGGAATGAAAATGTGTATTTTAAATATAAGTGTAGAAGTACATTATATTATAAAAAGGTATTAAATGTTATGTTATGTTTAGGAATACTATAGTCCTATGGGATAGCACAGTTGGTGAGACGTGTGTATACTCTTTCGGTATGGGGGGAGGTTACGAGTTCAAGCCTTGTGTCCTTGGGGTTGCAGTTTAGCATTCTTACCATTCACAAACGTGGGGAAGTATCAGTGATTGGGAAGTATTGGTGGGGTGAAAGCATGCATTTGTGTATGATGATAGTGGGTTATGTCAAGTGAAGGTATGCATTTAGGTGGTGGGGTTTGAATGTGCGTTGTGCAAGGGTGGTGGAGGATAATGGTGCGTGCATTTAAAATGATCACCCCCCACCCCTCCCCCAACTCACTCCACTGAGATGTTCACCTTCACCCCCCACCACCAACCCTACTAGGATTCACACCTTCACCCTTGAAGGGTTATTTGGCGGTAGTGAAGGTGTGCATTTCAAGCATAAGATTTTAACAATAAACGAAGTGAAGAGTTTGATAAACACATACAAGAAAAACAATACTAGCATATTCTAAAACATTCGAGTAACAATGGCACATTCTCACAACATGCACAAGATTTACCCTAGAAACTCTTAATAAGAGAAATTAGCCAAACTCAAGCCACACCCTCTTTTTATGTCATTATGTTAGCTCAATTGTTCACTATACAAATATTTCGGTATTCTACAACTTTAATCAACCCTAATCCATTAACTTGGATTAGACTACAACTCTAATCCCTTAACCCGTTTTACATTACAATTGGCCAAAACCACTAGCTAAAATCACACAAATGTAGCCACACCCTCTCTCTATGTCATTATGTTAGCTCAATTGTTCACTATACAAATATTTCGATATTCTACAACTTTAATCAATCCTAATCCATTAACTTGGATTAGATTACAACCCTAATCCCTTAACCCATTTTACATTACAATGGGCCAAAACCACTAACTAAAATCACACAAATGTACCTAAAAAAATTCCCTCCCTCAAATAAAAAGCCCCATAACTTTCTATACCCAACCAAGGGGGTGAGTCCCTCCTAAAGCCCCTTTATTTGAGGATCACCCCCTTAAACTCATCAAAATATGACTAAACCTACTTAAAAATATATATAACACGTATTCAACACAAATACATTACATTATAATAAAAGTAAAAATAAAAATAAAACATCATACATCTTATTATGTACATAAACACTCAATAATGAAAATCAACAATCATCAAATAATCATTTAAATGTTAATTTTTAAAATTAGAATCCACTAAATAAAAGTCAAATTCTAAATTAAAATATTTAATTAATCATTAAAATGCTACAATCTATATAGAATTATTGATAACTTACAAGGTTCTCATTGTAGTTTATTTTATTTGAATTATACAAAATGCAAAGTCAACGCAAGACCCAAAACAATCTTGACTAAAAAAATCCCAAACTTGATATATAATCCAAAGAAACATGTTTCCACGAACCACTTCCAAAAATAAAAATCTATATAATACTTTTAAAAAACAAACCCCACGAACCATCACCACTAAGTACAAATTAACTCAATACTTTGCTTTATCATTGAGCAATCTTACACTTGAATATTTGAAGTCACTTGAGTCAATTACACTCTAAGATAATTTTATAAAATCCATTGAGAAGAAAGACGGGTCATTCTTATAAAAGAAAATATCAAAAGAGGAATGTGAGGCTTTTCTTCTTGACTCATTCTCATGGATGTTTTAAGGTAGTACTCATAAAATAACCATTAAAATAACCATTAATAGAAGCATCAAAAGTTAGAAAGAACAACATTTCCCATGATTGCATTTCCTTCTCGGGTTAATACTAGCATACACATGGAAAACCAACGCTCAAGAAAACAATATAGAATTTTTTTTTATAAGTATATTACTTCATGAGTATAATTATAATGGTATATTAATTATTCCCATGCATAAAGGAGAAAAGGAAAAGTGAATATGTGCACATTATTTAGGTAAATATGTTTTATAGGTATTTGCTAGTGAGTATTTGACACAATTGTTTTTTTGTTTGTTTGTTAGTTTGTTCATGACATGTGGGATTAACTTGTGGCTAAGAAACTGCGACTCAGGGGTATCTAAGTCGTCAAAATCACCCGGGGATCGCACCCGGCCTGAGCCACACCAACCCTTAACATGGCTGGATTTTTCGTCCCCGTAGGTTTCGAACGGGTCACTTTAACATCACGGAGCGCCTTAACAGCGCACTCCGTCACCAACTGTCCTACACCTCGGGGAAACACAATTGTTATTAGCATCACTAAATAGTAATAAATATAGAAGTGTGGAGCAAGTCGAACATTCATGTATAGAAGTATGATTACAATATCGAAGAATCTAGAAGTTAAGCGACAAAGAACATAAGCGTGCCTCTTCTTTTTTTCGTAGCAAGACATAAGCAATATCTTTCATTTTTTCATAGCGTTCGAAGGAGAATGACGGTGCTATTCACATTCCTTCGATAGTAGTAGTGCGTCACATTGTTGCGAAGGTCAAGCCTTGACGTTCAACATTTCCAATGTCAATGGTAGACCTTATTAAGGTCATTCCTTGAGATTTATGTATAGTCAATGCCCAAGCCATCTTAAGGGGGATTTGTTTCTTGTCACTCTGTTGTATGGGTGGAATTGGTACATGATTTGGTTGGGTTTGGTCCCATGGAGGGCCAATGTATTTATCAAATGCCACAACAACATATGTTGGCAGATTTGGAGGGCTACTACCTGGTGCATATACAATTTGCATGACTACCGCGAGAACACCATTCACTAATCCTGCTTGGACCCATAAATTGCAGGATAACGTTACTCGTTGGCCTATACATAGCAAGACATGTTTTTCTAGTTGGTCATCATCTTGTTGTTGTGTTTCTAAAGCACCAAGTAATTCTACGTCACTTTGAGCGATTGGCATATTCAAGGATTGGAGGGTGAACTTGTTGTGCTTGTCCACAAGAATGTTTGTTGCAAAGAGGTGGATTGAAGTGTCAAACCTTTGCCGCTCTTCAATGGATAAAAGTCTGCCAGTCCTAGATTGAAGGAGGTTCCAATCATCAATTGTTGGTGTAACATTGTGAATGTTGGTCAACAACTGGCAGAATCGGGATTGGGTGCCAGAGATGCCTTGTTGGTGAAATATTGTTTCCAACTTGATTACAGTGGTAAAGGTTGTCCATAATTCCTCCCTGGAGTTGCTCCTGCATAAAGAGGTTTGTCCATTACTAGCGGCAATTGACCGAAGTCACCTACAAGAATTATTGAATGATTACCGAATGAGTAGTGGTATTTTTCTGGAAATGCCTCGCGCAAGTGACTCTCAATCTGCACAAAAGGTCTAAATCCTATGAAGCTCATCTCATCAATTAGAATGTAGTGAAAACATTTCATCTCATCTTGGAACGTTGTAAGGGACTAACCATGTAAACTCTTCATGTCCTTGATAGGAATTCTAAGTCTTGCATGTATATTAAATGTTACAACTCTAGTAGGGGCAAGGAGTAGTATTGGGGTATGACCAAACATTGATTGAGAAGATAATGCTTCTTTGATGCATCCTATAAGGTAGGATTTCCCTATGCCTGCAGTGCCTTGGATGATCATCTTCAATGGCTCTTTTGGTTATTTTGCTTGTAAGTGTTGTAGGACGATGTTGAATGCACATTGTTGATGTGTAGAAAATGTATTTATGGAATGACATATTGGATTGAGTTCTTGTATGACTTCCGCGTTCCTTCACCTGTAGTTGATGAAGTTTGGTGTAGTGTCCAATATATCTTGTGATACTTTGAGTTGATCCTATAGGTGGGAAGTGTCAATCCCTCATAGTCCCAACATATCAAGAGAGGTGAAGTTGACATTTCCTGTAGGGAGCAATCTCGATAAAGATTTCCATTCATTCATCTCCATGTTTGGTTGTAGGTTAACATGTCTATCCTCATGTTCATATGTTTTCTCAATAGGAGTGGGCACATGGATGCGATCAACATGCCATGCATGGTAGTAATTTCTTATGATCTCCCAATTGGTCACAATGTCTTCTTTTGAAAGACCTATATCTTCAGAGAAGAAACATAAGGGTTTGTATTAAAGTAGCTCACTCCAACATAACTCAACAAAGGCATTGGAATCTTTGTTTGGTATTGTCTTAAAAACTGGTCATACATGGATAATTGTGGGGATTTGTCTTTTTTTTCCACTTCTCATTTTTCCGTGCTTGGTTATATATCTAGTTTTTTGTGAGATCAATCAAACATATAGGATCAAGCAGAACAAGACATATTAGATATGCATCAATGAAATTGGATCCAGATAAGAAATTAGACAAATCATGAGAGACTTGATGAAATATTTGACGACCAACATTGAGTTTGGTGAAGGTGTAGCTGCATGTGACAATGGGTAACTTTTGGAGCATATGGCAAGTTTCTTGGGCACTTATGTCCCTGTCTACAATTGCTTCTAAGTGTAAATGTTGATAAGCATTTCAGGTAGTGTCCTATGGATGTGATGTAGATGCAATTCTAGTCTACATATGGTGGCAGGTCTCTGATCTCCCCTCTGGTTTGAAAGCATATTTGGCAATGTATTTTAGAACTACATAACGAGAGTTGGCAATCTACATTTGCTCGCCATGATTGGAGTATGTTAGGATTATGGATGTTTAGGCGCTCATCATTGTGTGACGGGTGATGTGTCTTTTGGCCCATTTCATCAATGTACAGTGATGACTCCATTTGTACCTTCCAAGGGAATTTATACCCGCATTGAAGGGTAGCCCCTTTTCTACGAAGACATGTTCTCTCAGTGCACTTTGTATGTCTTTGAACTCGATTTAAGAGTTGTTCATGGTCCACAAGTGGGTTGGATGTAATATCTCTTGTGTATCTAGCAGGAAAGGTTCATCTTCAATGGATTGATGCATAACCATGTGTGTGTTATGGTTTTCTCTAGGATTCCAAGTTGAAACATAGTTATCAAAGAAACTCTTTGGATCATTTATTTGATTTGGGTGTTCCCAATTTAGTGTTTCCATGTTTGGAGCACCAATAAGCCATAGAAAGCCATGTATATGTGCAAAGCCTCGATGTTTCCATTCATACCTACAAGAGGAATATGAAATGGTTAGTACAAAGAATATAAATGTATAGGTAGGGTAGAGGCACTTTCAAGTATTATAGAATATTTACCTATACCAATAGTCAATTACATGCATATTTTTTTTGTAGTATCTCCTCGTGGAAGATTGAAAACCTTTTATGCATGTATGCAGATACAATGTGGTGGTGGTTAATGACATTGTGGGTACTCCAACACTGGTGAAGCAATGGGTCAATAGGTCTAGCCTATTGCATAACTGCATGCAAGTCCGACCAATTTGTGTTCACTGCACTAAGATTGAAAAACAAGGTTGGACAATGAAGTTGTGTTATCATTTTTGTTAGATTGATCCATCGCACAGTCTAAAATTCTCCAGTCCCACGCAGGTGTGCTCTGAAGCACATGACTTGTTCTGGGAGTTTGTCAGCAGACATTTCTTTGAGATGCGCACACAACTCTTGAATTGTGGTGGGGTTGTTATGCTCTTGGATTCGCTTGATGAAGAAGGTAGTTGTTACTTGGCTTCGATGGTGCATTATCAAATTGTAGAGGTAGTATATGAATTGGGGATGACTACCAAACCTATTGTCATGGTATCTCATCAAGTGTACTGCATAGGTATCAAGAAGGATGTTCCTCATGCACGACTGGTGAGGAAGGGCATCCCCAGTGGGGAAAAGAGAAGGAAATTCCATGGCGAATAGGCCCTCTATGTTGTACTCATTGATTGGTGATAGGCCAATTGTCGACCATTCAATTGTCTCTAGTGGAACATCATCTTTAGTTTGAACAAATGCTTGTATTTTTTCCATTTTTGGTTGTGTATTAGCCAATCTAAATGCAAAGGAAGACATTGGTTGCTCCTCTTGGAAAATAACACGGTGTTCTAAATCTGTGATATTTGACTCTTCAATGGGAGAAGTGAAAGTTTCTATAGACACAAAATAGAGGCGAGAGGAGACATTGGTGCAATTGGTTGGAAGTGATGCAAGTGAGTTTTGGTCAATTTGGGTGTCATTGTAATATTTGTCATTTTGGATCTTGTAGAGCAATGTATTGATGACATGAGATTTTGTCACATAATAATCATAACATTTCCCCCTTTGTTTTTGTTTTCTAACAACCAATATGTCAAGATCCAAAAGGCAATGTGGCAAGTAATTTGTTATTTGAATAATCTATTGTGGCAATATGATAGTGTGGCCACCACTGTATTTGTATTGTCCACCTTGAGCATGCCTAACTTGCAAGATGGGGCTAACTTGAGCAATTCACATTTCCTCAACTTGAGTAAGTATTGAAAGGACAATGGGTTGGTCACCGAGGTCCGTATTATTCCATCTGGAAAATTGATGACTATTATTTTCTCTATGACACCGAGTACAAATGTGTCCATTTGGAGATGGTTGAGTAGGATTGCTAGGATATTATTCCATACATGCAATACATATATGTATGTTAGACAACACATCAATATGTTTTCAAAAAGATCGGGAAGCATGTGTATGTGGTTGTTGTTCTAGAAGATGTATGAGCAATTCCAGACAAGGTTGGTTTTGGTTATATGTGAAACCTCTCTAACTCTCTTAAGTTTTTTCTTTTCTTTTTCATCATATTTTATCTGACGTTGTTCATTTTGGTGCCTCTTATATGTAGACATAATAGTAATGACTGGGCCAATAGTTTCTATATTAATAGTGTCATTATTCCATCAATATCTTCTTTTTTGGTTTATTTATGTAGTATGAATTGTATGGCATTGGTGATTGTATAGAGCTTTGTTGGGAAGTTGAAGTTGATGGCATGCCTTGTTGAAAGATAACATGCCTTTCTAATAATATTGAGAGTCCTTCACATGTGGTGTTTGTTGGTGTTGTTTGGAACATGGGGGCATTTTCTGCACCAGATGTAATTTCCTATAAGAAAAACAATGAACAAATTGTAAATAAAACTCAAATTTTTTGATAACGCATTTTATATATTTGATAGAGTGTGTTTTTAATCATATTCTAAAAATAGTTTAAAAATCAATAGATTTAATTTAAAGTATTCTATAAATGAATGTACAAGTTGGATGTCCTTCCATATAATGTTTTTTTTTTAAGTAAAAAAGAGGTGGTTCCTGCTATATTAAGTGGAAAAAATACAACTATACTTAGGCTGCTAGTTGTTCCGCCGATTTAGCGAAAACCGAAACAGCTGGAAGCCAGTGTTATCTTGGTCAGAAGTAGGCGGTTCGCCATCTGTCCTGCCCGTAGGAAATTGGGATGGATGACATTCCATAGTCTGAGCTGTGACTATAGTTTTACAAAATACAACTAGAAACACAAGCATAACCCTAAGCAACAAAACTAGAAACCAGAGCATAACCATTTGCAATTACTCGGTGGCCTCAGAGGTGGCCATGTCGACATCATCCTCCTGTGCTCCTTCCCTAGCTGGCATCACGAAGGGTTGCGCACAAGTTGGGTATCTCTGCCCTGCTGGGGTGTTGGAAAAGGCATTGTATAACATATCCAAACATTGGCTCATGAGAATGCCACGGTGGACTTGGTCTGCCATCTGGCCCCACAAATCAAACAACAATTCCAGGTGCTCCGGGTGGAAAAAAGGTGGCTGGACACGCCACTGTTCCTGCATGGACGAGATGGGAGGTGGCCTGAGGACTGTTAATGTTTATGCCATTATTATAGTTCTTTGCATTTCAATAGATAAGAGCATCATAAGAACAAGATCACTGAGAAATACACATTTACAAGAGACACAAAATTTATCCTGGGAAACCCTCTAGGGGAAGAAAACCCATCAAAAACTTCCTTATCATAAATAACTTATACATTGTTCAAGAGATAACTCAAACCAATACAAATAGTCCTCCCCAAGAGATGCGCCACTCTTCTTCTCCTCTCTCTGGTAATTGCAGCTTGCCTCATAAGAGAAATGAGCAAGTGAGTTGTATGTTTGAAGTGAGGCGCTAGCCTCTTATTTATACAAGACTGGCACGTGTGAAAGGTCACAATTGGCAGGGCCGACCTCTCACTCTAGGTGGGTAAACCCACCTTTAATTAATTCTGGGTCTTCCATGATAACTGCTGGGGCCGACTTCTTATTCTGCCCTTTGTAATTGTCCGATGACCAATCCGCAAAAGGGGATTTGGTCCTTATACAATTACCGACATGATTAATCCACAATGGGGATTAATCCAATAACAACAATAATAATAATGACATGATTAATTTGCAATGGGGATTTAATCCAATAATAATAAGAATGCTCTTCGTAGTTACATTATTTCAACACTCCCCCTTAACAAGAAGGGTATTCTTCATCAGCATCAGGCGAGAGAGGTTTGCATCATCATAAGCATGACTCATCTTGCTTTACGTCTAACACCGAGGTCAGAAGCAAGGATCACACAATGTCATGCTTTACGTCTAACAACTAGGTCAGAAGCATGACTCATCTTGCTTTACGTCTAACAGCGAGGTCAGAAGCAAGGACCACACAACGTCATGCTTTATGTCTAACAACTAGGTCAGAAGCATGACGCATCTTGCTTTACGTCTAACAGCGAGGTCAGAAGCAAGGATCAGACAACATCATGCTTTACGTCTAACAACGAGGTCAGAAGCATTACTCATCTTGCTTTATGTCTAACAACTAGGTTAGAAGCAAGGAATACATATACTCCCCCTTTCAGGGAGGGTCCTTTCAGACTATACCAAGCTTATCTCGAAAGTGTTCAAACTTTACACGAGATAGAGGCTTAGTCAACACATCAACAACTTGTTCATCCGTGCTAATGTACTGGAGCTTCAAGGCTCCTCTCTGTACCATGTCGCGGATGAAATGATAGCGGATCTCTATGTGCTTCGACCTGTCGTGGAACACATGATTCTTTGTCATTTTAATGCAGCTTTGATTTTCACATAGAATCGCGGTTGCTCTAATCTCCAAATCAAATAGGCCTGTCAGCAACTTTTGAAGCCATATAGCTTCGCAGCTAGCAGAACATGCGGCAATGTACTCTGCTTCCGCTGTGCTGAGAGCAATACTGGATTGCTTCCTACTCTGCCACGAGATCATGGCTGATCCCAAACTAAAACAACATCTGGAAGTTCTTTTTTCTGTCAGCAACGCTTCCTTCCCAATCTGCATCAGTATATCCACTCAATGTGAAGTCATGATCTCCATCATAGCTGAGACCATAATCCATTGTACCTTTAAGGTGCCTCATCTGTTTTGCAGCCACTAGATTAGCACGTCTGGGCTCTACCAAAAATTGGCTCAAGGTGTTCACTGTAAAATAGATGTCTGGTCTGATGTTCGTCAGGTACATCAGCGATCCAATAATATGTTTGTATAGTGTGGCATCTATCAAATCTGACGAAGTATCGACCAACAACTTCAACGTTGCTTCCATGGGAGTATTCATGGACTTGCATTCTAGCATGTCGAATCTCTTTAAGATTTCGACCGTGTACTTCCCGTGGTTAAGGAAGATTCTTTCTGGACTCTGCCATACCTCAAGGCCTAAGAAGTAATGCATTAGACCAAGGTCTTTCATTTCAATTTATGTGACAAGTCTCTATTTACATTAAGTGATGAGATTTTCTTCTCTAGTTAAGAATAAGTCATCCACATACAATAGTAATATTACTGGCTCATTATCCATAATCTTGAAGTAGAGATTTGAGTCTGCTTTACTCTTGGTAAAGCCCAAGCTCGTCAAGAAACTGTCTATACAACCATACCAAGGTCTGGGAGCTTGCTTCAATTCGTATAAGGCTTTCTTCAATCGACAGACATGAGACTTCTTGTCTTCAACCTCAAATCCTTGGGGTTGCTCTATATACACTTCCTCTTCGATAACACCATTCAGGAAAGATGTCTTCACATCCATCTGGTGTAGCTTCCATTTCATCTTAGCTGCAAGAGCTATAATGGTCCTGATCGAAGTGTATCTGGCCACATGAGAGAATGTCTCTTCATAGTCAATGCCTTCCTTCTGGGAAAAAGCCATGAGCAACAAATCTTGCTTTATACTTCTCAATACTTACATCAACAACATGTTTTATTTTGAAGAGCCATATGTAGGATATCCCATCTTTATTCTTCAATCTGGGAACTATTTCCCATACTTGATTGGTATTCCTCTGTCATGGCATCTACCCATTCCTTCTTCTGGATGGCCTCTTCAAAGCATGTGGGTTCTTCATCAAGTAGATTGCACATCAAAGCCGTGTAACTAGATAATGGCTTTGGTCTCTTCACCTGTCTCGTGGTTCCTT
>ML789149.1:244231-254690 GCA_009831015.1 Picea engelmannii | reverse complement strand
GAAGTTGTCATTAAGGGGGGATAGGCTCCAATGCCTCCTTCCTTCTCCTATTGTGTCACTATTGTAAATCCTTCAATCCTATCCCATGTTGTTCTTAAGGGGGGATGTTAGGATATTTAGACACTTAGGAGTTAGTAAGATCTACTTGGTCTATTGTGTCATTAGGTAAAAGTTTGTTTTCTAGTGTGTTTCTTTAGTATGCATTAGTATTCATTTGTAGTTAGGAAATCCGACGGTCATGATATGTTCCCAACATAGAGTGATCCGACGGTTCATACTCTCCTCGATCTTAACGACCATTGATCCATGGCTTAACACCTGATTGGTCCATGATCTCTATTTAAAGAGCATACAGGGTCATTTGCCGATGATCGATTGTGAGAAACTCTCTTGTAAAATCTCTCTGTAATTTTTTTCTTTGCATTAATAAACTGCTCCAAGTGGCCGCGTTGGCTGGGGCCATGGATGTTTCCCCATAGGGCTTTTACCACATGAAAACATCGGTGTGTTGATATTTGATCTGGTTATGTGAGTGGTTACTGAAGGTGTTCGTCCTCTGTTGGAATACCTGTGTTGTCGAACATTAGCCATATCCATTTTCGACTAAATTTCCGGAGGGGTGACTGAGCGATAGGTCTCTGTAGAATTCTCAACCGCATCCACCAGTTGAAATCCTGACCAGGTTCTGGGTCGGTGAGAGGTTCCCCCCTAGACACCACGAGAAGAGTTGTCCCAAGCAATGTGGAAGAAGGTGGAGAACCGGAGCGCATGGTGCATAAGTGAGAAATGTGAGAAAGTTCCCACTGCAAAATGCAACAGGGAAGATGTGGAGGAGCAGGAGAGACAAGCAAAAATAGACAAACAATCATGCAACCGGAAGGATATGCATATGACATAGCTATCCAATGCCAGGACCCATAAATGGAGAATGTTGTAATGATTTGTGGAGATATGGGCCTTATCGACCATCAAAATCCTATGCTTCACCACCTTCCCTAACCGCATGCAAAGGACAACAGACTCGAATTGGTAAGGAGCAGACAGAGTCATGACGTGAGTGCGAGGATAGGGATACTCAAGTGTGAAGGGGAGACAACAATGGGTAATAAATTGCATGAGGAGGCAAGGTGGAGGATGATGGTTGCTGGTAGGTGTCCATAGATCTGGAGGTCGGGTGGGTGGGGGGGTCGGCGACCCACTGGCACTTGGATTACATCCTTGACACCCCATGCGGGGGATAATGACTTGTGTAACTTCAATTCCATGTTTTGATTGAATAATATGTGAAAATTAAGCTAAGATTACAAATATAGTGTACATAAAAATAATTTTAAAATTTAGCTAAGAATACAAATACAATGTACATGAAAAGAATTATAACGATGATTTGTTTTATTGGAAGTCACAAAAAATGAATATGGTTGTAATCTTGGTAAATGGTTGAAATTTTATGGATGGGGGGCTCTGTGGAAACCCTTCGTAGGCAGGCCTCAGATTCTTCTTTCTAGGTTTCCTGGGGCTTTTCTCGCTGTAGGCTATTAGTAGACAGGATGTTCATGGGAAGGGCTTGAGGCTGCAAACTGTCACCATGTGCTCAATGGAGGAATATCAGGTGGATTATTCTCCTTATTAGTTGGAGGGAGTTCTGATCTAGCCGGAGATAGGTGGAGGTTTCTGAATTTTTTCCCCAGAGAATATCAGGAGGAGAGTTTTGGTTAGCGATAGAAGGAAGATCGGGCCATGGTGGCTTCCCCGAGTCTTTGTTCTCAGCGGATTCGGGGGATTTCATTACACCGATGTTACCTTCTATGTTAGGTTTGGAGGTTGGTTCAGGTTTTGGACCCCTGGTATCAATTGTTGATGCAATAGACCATCGTTGGAACCCTTCAATGAGTAGTTCATTGGATGCCTCACCTCGCCCTTAGTCAGATATACCATTATTGCCAAATTTTCATCCTAACAGTGGCTTTGAATTTCCAGATCTAGGGTTTATGGAATCCTCACCTCTTAGTGCATCCTCAGAGGGAACGAATATTTGGCACCGAAGCGCAAGTGGGTTTAATACCCTTCATCATTTTGTCTCTCCTATAGTTTTTACCACCATCTTCACCTCTTCCCTCTCTACCCAGTGGTAATCTATCTTCGTCGGGATTTATAGACTCCCTTTTGGTTCATTCGAGCCTGTTGAACCCCGTAGATTCTTGTCTGGGTCACTCCAAACTGCTAATTGATAAGGTAGTCAGGGGATCTCCTTTAAGGTCTATGGGATTATCTCATCAAAATGCTCCCACTAGTTTGAGCCGATGGAAAAATAAGTGTATCAAAGTGTGAGGTCAGCCTGCCAAACTAGTGTTGGGAGAAGAAATATCCATGTCCGAAGTAGTGGATATGACTCATTCAACAGTGGTAGGGCACGTCGGTGGTCGATGGTTTGGAATAAAGACTTTGAAAATTTGGGCTGAGTCACAATGGTCCAAAACCCTAGGTTACTTACCCACAACTCAAATGTTGATTAGAGGGTGGTTTTTCTTCAAATTTCAGAGTATCGAAGATGCATATTAGGTTTTGAAGAGCACTTGGAGCATTGATTCATCCCCAATTCTTTTTAAGAAGTGGACTCCAATGGTCGATGCCAATAGAGAAAGAATGAATGTCTTTCTAATCTGGTTGCGCTTCCCATGTCTTTCTATTGAGTTTTGGACAAAGGAGAGTTTTAAGGTAGTTGGAAACACTTTGGGGACCTTTCTTGATGCACATATGGCATTTCAATCCTTAGGAAAGTTTGCAGTGGATCGAATTCTGGTTATGATAATGTAAGGGAGGGGTTAGCTAAGGATTTGGAATAGGTGGCGGGGAATTCATATTACATGCAGAAGTTGGATTATGAAGGAGTCGCCTTTCGGTGTAGACGATGTCAACAACACATCCATGTGGCCAGTGATTGTATTTTACCTTTTAAAGGCCGTGCTGATAGTTCTTGCACTCATTCAGCCAAGAAGAGTTTGACGTCTTCCGATGCGAAGGATTTAGTGATCCCCTTGGAGATTCAGAGCAAACCAGTGCCAAGTCAGTCTTCGGATGCAGGGAGGGGGGATCAAATAGAGAATGATAAAAAGCATAAGCAATTGGCGCGAACTTCATAGGATTGGGATGCAACATCTCATTTATCGTCGATGAACCACACTTCATCCCAGGTTCGGTGGCGAGACTCAGCTCCCTCTAAGGGTATGTGCACAAACTCTTCCCTTTCCATTAATATTTTGGTAAATTCCTTGTCCCTCTTGGGAAAAGACTGGTTGGGTTCTCTAGAAAACCTCCCCTCATCACTTGAAGGTCCGGTTACACCTTATTTTTCTGGTTTTGGCTCCTTCCTATCTCAGTTCTCCTCAAATCATGGTGTTTCCCTAGCTCCTAAAGATTATGTTTTGGAGGAGGATGCATCCTATAGGGATACATAGGATGAGATGATTACCTACAACTTAAGGAACTGATCTATTCTAGTGCCTCCTGATTTGCAATGCCGAGATGAGGGACTAGGAAAAACTCATTTTCCCATTAAAGGGGGATATGGGCGGGGCCGCAAATTGTATATCTCCATTGCACAAAATAGGGCATTGGTAAACATGGTTGTAGGGAAACAAATTTTGATTATGGGGGAACTTAGAGCATTGAAAGCCTCAGAAGGGGTTCCCCCATGAAGGTTCTCTCTTTCAACTATAGGGGTGTGGTGAGCTCCTCCAAAAAATCTACCCTGAAAAGACTAGTGGACTCCAATATTCCTGACATAATTCTTCTTTGGGAAACATTGGGGGATGGGGAAGCAATTGTGAGGTTATTAGAATCCATTTTCAAACAAAGGAGTTTCATAGGAGTTGATGCTAGAGGCCATTCAGGTCAGATAACTATTGGCTGGGAACAAAATTATGTTAAAATACAAAACTCTTAGAGTTTTGAGTCGGGGTTGGGTGTGGAGGCCTGTAAGGTGGATTCAGGGTAGGTTTTTCTAATTTTAAATGTATATGGATTGTATGCTGACATAATTCCTTTTTGGGAGGCCCTTTTCCATAAATATTTCTTCCAGAGTGAAGTTATTATTATGGGTGGAGACCTAAATTTCTCTATGGGAGTTTCCGAAGTTTGGGGACCAAAGGCTAGGCCCGACCCACTCTCTGATTTTTTCAAGCACATCCTGGAAGAAAATAAACTTTTATGAGATTTTGATTCCATAAAATTAATCCCAACTTGGAGGAACAAAAGGACAGGAGAAGAAAGAGAAGCGACAAGGGTTGATCGCTTTCTGTTATTTGATAAGCTACTGTAGAAGCCTCTACATTTCCGGAAGTGGATAGATGTTGGAGGTGAATCAAACCATTCCCCAATATTTCTATATGTAGCAGAAAGATAAAAAATCTTGTAAGTACTTTCAAGTTCAATCCAACCTGGCTTAAAGAGGAGAGTTTTATATCTCTGATAAAGGATTAACGGGTTCCTTATGATCCACAATCAAGGGAGAAGGTGAGGGAATAGCTGGTGGAAAAATTAAAGTGGGTTAAGAAGGCTACAATGAAATGGGCTCACAACAAGAGATTTCAGAATGATCAGGAATCAACCTCTACATAATCAACACTACATGACATCTATGCTTATGGGGGANTTACCTTTCATAGGATTCCAAAGAGGCTTTAATCAATTTGGAAAAGAAAAGAAGAACCCTCTTGGAAGCAAAGGAATAAGTATGGTGCCAAAAGAGTCGGGCCATTTGGTTAGAAAGTGCGGATGAAAATACTAAATTCTTCTAGGTATATGCAAAGGGTCGAAAAATATCCAACACTATCTGGAGTTTAAATGACTCTTCAGGGAGGGAAGTTACCTCCTTTGAGGGGTTGGCACAACTTGGGAGGAGGCACTTCCAGGAGCTCTTTCGGGAGGATCACGGGGTCAATATAATAGATGTTGTGAAAATGGCTCAGTTTTTCTCAAGCTTTGTAAATGAGAAAGATAATAGGGCTTTAATGGAGGAGGTTTTGGAGGTGGAATTGCAAGAAGTGTTATATAGTTTCAAAAAGAATAAAATCCCTAGACCAGATGGGTGGCCTATGGATTTTTTCTTAGGCCTTTATGAGCTCATTGGCATGGAAATTTTGCAAGTGGTGGAGGAAACTTAGAAGGAAGTGCATATATATTCCATTATTAATACAACCTTCATTGCTCTGATCCCAAAAAATGACTCTCCAGAATCCCTCCATGAATTTAGACCCATGGCACTGTATAATTGTATCTACAAAGTGGTGGAAAAAGTGATTGCAAGGATAATAAAATCTATCCTCTCAGCGTCGGTATCCAAAGAACAATTTGGATTTATGGAAGGAAGATAGATACATGAAGTCGTCAGGGTAGCACAGGAAGGCCTCCACTCCTTGAAAACTAGGAAAGCCAAAGGGGATGTCTTGAAGATTGTCCCGTCAAAGGCATATGACATATTCAATTGGTTATACATCAGGCTTCTCCTTACTCATCTAGGTTTTGAAGTCCGTTTCATCAATTGGGTAATGAGTTGTATTACTTCAACATCTTTTGCAATTCTTATCAACGGTTCTACATCCCCTTTATTTGGTGTAGGGTGAGGTCTGAGACAAGGCTGTCCACTGCCCTCTCTCCTCTTCCTTCTCGTAGCATAAGGTATCGACATGGCCTTGGTTGATGCAAAGGATAAAGGGGACTTCTAGGGAATCCCAATCTCTTCCACGCTCAAACTCTCTCACCTTCTTTTTGTGGATGATGTTTTGTTATTCTGTAACGATAAGAGAGGTGATGCAGACAACCTGAGTTCTATCATGGATCTCTTTGGAAAGGCGACATGTATTATCATTAATGCAGGTAAATCCACGATGTTAGTCAATAACATGGAGGAAGAAGAGAAAAAATATTATTGTAATCTATATCCTTTTGAATTAAAGGAGTTTGATGTAGGATTGAAGTATTTAGGCTTCCATTTGAAACCAAATTGTTACAAGAAGGAGGAATGGAACTGGTTGCTTGTTAAGCTAGAAAAATGACTTAAAATGTGGAGTTTTTGATGGTTGTCTCGGGCTATTATGCAGATCTTGGTCAAATCGGTTTTGGAGGCAATCCTATTTTACTGGATGTCTCTTACATGGACCCCAAAAGGTGTATTGAAGAGGGTAAGGAAAATATGTTTTAAATTTCTATGGGCATGATCAAAGGATCATTTTGTCCTCCCTTGGGTTAATTGGAGAGCATTGGCATTGCTTAAATCCTTAGGGGGATTGGGGATGAAAAATATCTCTCTTTTCTCGAAATCTTTGGCTGTAAAATCTTGCTGGAGATTGAACATGACGAATATCTTGTGGAAGAAAGTGATCATTCAGAAGTACATTCATCATGATTCCCTCAAGGAGTGGATTAGAAGACCAACCAAAAACCATCTAGACTACTCTATTATATGGAAGGCGGTTATACAAGCCTTTGATGTTGTGGGAAAAGGTCTATCTTGGTGAATTGGGAATGAAACAAAGGTTTGGATGGGTATTGATCCTTGGCCAGGAAGTGGAACAAATCACATCCTTCCTATGGATCCGATTTATCATCTTAATTTTGGGGATTTTTTCTATCTTAATCATATTTCTGACCCAAACCATACTTCAATTTGGGGCCACGAGTGGAATGGCCATCACTAGGTGGGGTTAGGCAAGCCATATGCTGCCTCTTGGGAAAACTAACTCCGAGCCTTAAAAGAAACACATATTCGTATCTTGGATCGGGAAGATGAGTTGGTTTTCTAGCATGCTCCGTGTTAGTACCACCATTTTTCTTTCCATTTAGAGTCGGTTTCGAGTCACGTTATGATCCATGCACCCAAACATGTGAAGTCAAGTACATAACACCGTGAGGTTGAAGTCAACAAATGGTCAGTTGGGCCTTGCATATGGGAAGGGGTGTAAGATTCAGAAACTATATATGTGGTACGAGCATGTCTTTTCCCAAAAGGTCGAATCCCGTTAAGAAGCCAAATTCTACGTACCCAGGTCGAGTCAAGTGGTTAATAAAGGTCGCGTCGGCAAGTGAAATAGTTATTATCAGTTCATCATGAAGGCCGAGGGAATGAAAAATCATGACGCTCATATTATACATGCCCAACAAACCGTATCACCTGCATTCCACATACGGGGATTTGACATGAACAACCTGAAATTCGACTTGAAATATCTCGTCGACATAAATTCATTGGTTTCTAGCATGTTTTCCTCTCTTGGCCGATTCGTTATAAATTTCAGATGCTTGGCACGCCCTCCAGTCATAGAACCAGGCCTAAGATCTTTTCACAGTTCCCCCTTACCTATCCAGTTGGTTCAGAACCGCTCCCCCGGTGCATTCATTCAAAACATTGCGCACAGAGTATACCTTGGTTGCGCCATGGCAACTTCTCAGAGCACAAGAAAGGGCGCACAGAGTGGCAGAACTGTGAGGTCCAAACCTCAAAGAGACTGGATTTATTTCTCACTCGCGGTGAACATTCCCAAAGACGCGGAATAAACCATTCTTTCACCTACAAAAGAGACCAGATCAAGTCGCGAAACAATTGAAGCAGAGAAATTTATATAGGAAAGGGAGACAGAAAGAGCTCCCTCCTCCCAATAGCAGCTACCTCGGAGGAGAGGCAGGTCGAGAAAGAACGAGGAGATCATGAAGGCTAAAGTTGCAAAAGGACCGCGCGTCGGTTTGGTAGCTGGAGAACTACTCAGATGCGTCATCCGATTAGAACCTACCGAGAAATCAAGCTGGGAATGCGAGAATAGAGCAAGGAAAGCAGACGTCATGAGAAAAAAAGAGGAAGCACCATCTCAGCAGTTGAAACAAGCAAAGCTGGCTATTGCCGATCTTTATTAGGAGAATAGGGAATTAAGGTGACAACTAGCGACAAAGACCGTGGAAGCATTAGCTACAAAGAGTCACATAGGGAACGTGGCATGGATGAAAAGGAAGATTAGAGAGGCGCAAAACGTTATTGTCTAGTTGTGAGAGGTGCAAAATGTTATTATCTAGTTGCGAGAGGCGCAAATGTTGGCAGAGGAAAATCACACGAAGCATCCCAGAGAATGCAGAGTAGCTGAAAAGGAAATCTGCATGGCTCTTGGCAGCGCACCAAAAGAGAAACTTTAACGAGCAACATTTTCTTCATGACAATTTTGAAGTGATACGCGTCCTCTAAATCATTTTTCCATTTTTATAATGGTCGCGATAATTGAACAACTATTTGCTACGCACAACTCTCCAACAAATATGTGCATAACAGAAGACAAAACCAACATTGCAGACAACAATTTTTTAACAGACACCTGTTCACTAGGATACCCGATCAAGAGATACAACGACACATTTTTCCCTCATCGGATTCTGACCGATGATCAGACCCTGTGGCGAACCTGAAGGCAGTCGTTAGTAGACAGGCGTGATTGTTGCCTACTTTTGGATAGTACCATGCGAAGAGCCTCTGGCGCGTGTGGCACATTTTTTGTAGTTTAGGGTTAGTAGTTAGAAAACAGGGCAGCCCAAGGGACACCCTCATTTATATATTTCATCTTTTCGATGTAAGCAGGGTTGGTTGGAAAATTGAGAAAACAACTGCTATTGTGTGTAATCTGAGTTTTTGACTGAAATTTAATGCAAAGGTCCCGTGATTTGATGAAAAGATTCTAGTTGTGATAGTCGGATGTATTGTGTCTCTTTATTTGCATATGTGTTTCCCGTTACTTTTTATTTCATATCTTATACTGTCTATTTCAGAACGAATTTTCGAACCTGTGGATTCTCTGTACAATGCCTCTTGTTCGCGCCACTTAGACAAAACGTTTTCCTCTCAAGCTAACTCCGAATTCGTCCACAGTGGCGCTCTTGAGTTACTTCGTGTGTTTTTTCTCCCTCCACACTTTATGGTTTACACTGAAGGCTGTTACTCACCTATCCTTCTCCTCTCGAATCCCGTCTTTGAGTCATTTGTTCCGTCTCTTCCTCAGATCGACCCCATAGCCCAAGTTTTACTTTTATGTGCCAATATAACCAGAAACCATTTTATCATAGGTGTCAAATCTAGCCATTGTTTTCAAAGTCATATGTTGCGCAGATATCGTGCCATTTCTGAGAGAGCCCTCTCCAGATTCGAAAGGCTAGTTTCAGGTCTCAAATTGGTTAAAAAAGTTACCTTCATCGTCTATTTACAAGCCGAACAGATTTACGGAGTGCTAACATTTTGGTGCCGTTGTCAGGGATGAATTTGAAAATATTTTCCCTGGGAGAACAAAAAACGTTGCAGTTTGACCTTTGAGGGTAACAGAGGGAAAAACACCCATACCGACTGAAACCTTTACCCTGGCGACTCCAGTCCAAAGAAACCAATAGACCCAACTAGCACTACTTAGGAAACTTGGCTCGAAAGACGTTTTACACCAGAGCGAATCCTGACCCAAACCCCTCTGAGCCTGTGTACGACCCCGAGAAGATTCTGCGCAAGGCTAGAGAGCAGGCGCCAAACCCATTCTTTTTCCTGCAAAGAAGTCTGTCCTTGCCCAAAGACGACACACAAAGCATTGACAACCTTGATTTTGACGCACTTTTCGAGCAAACTCTGTTTAGGTCTAAGTCAGAAACTAGTTTGGACAAGATTGTTTTCGACCTAAAAAATTTCCAAGCCCCGGTAAAAAATAATATCTCTCAAAATCTGAATCCCCCTAGGGCTATGGATTCCAGATCCACTCCCCTTATCCTGCCGACCCAGTTACACGACTTACCTCAGAATTATAGCCAAAGAATCAGACTCTACGACGCTGAGGGAAATGTTTCCGCCGAGAAACACCTGGACTGGTTTAACGACTTTGTCAACCTGGAGGAGGTAGACTACGTGGATGAAAAAATGAGGATTTTTGTGTAAATCCTTTCGAGAGATGTAAGAAAGTGGTTCAAAGCCCTCCCGCCCGTGAGCATTCGGGACTTCACATCATTCGAAAGGTCTTTCCTAAATAAATGGGGGGATAAGAAAAACCCTCTGCAGCTGCAAACATAATACAATAACATGAAGAAAGCGCTTGAGGAAACGGTGCAAGAGTTCTCGGCTCATTTTTTGAGGGTGTACAACTCCATCCCTATTGAAGTAAATCCCCCTGTTTATGGATAAATCCGTAAGTGCGGACACAAACCGATATCCCTAGATCCACCTGGATCTAGAACAAAACATGACAGAATAGGACGCTTTCCTTAAGTTTTAAATATTGAATTTACTAAGAGGCAAGGATAAGTAACATACCTTATAATCGCTTCCTATAGTCTCTGTTGCTCCCGCTTCACTCCAGTGCTCTTGTGTAGTCAATATCAAAACAACACAAACCAACCAAAATGATAGCGATAGCATAAACTCAATATAAACCTATGTATGTGATCAAGGAAT
>ML789149.1:215916-238028 GCA_009831015.1 Picea engelmannii | reverse complement strand
CCATTGCCTTGATGTCGTAAGGTCCCTTCCAACTGTCCTTCGTTCCCCACACACTTTGAATCCAAGAATTCTGAGACCACAGATCTGATAGCTACTCACAATCTATCTTGACAAAGAAAACCACAAGCTCAAGCTCACAAAAGTTAACTTTCTCCAAGCCAAAGAACCACAACCAAGAACCATCAACCCCTTCTCCATGAGAACTCTTCTCCTTTTATAAGCTGAAGAAGATAGGATGAGGAGGTTAGGATGATCCCACTAAATCATGAAAGCGAGTAAGATCCAAACCGTTCGGATGCCACCTCACCCAAGAAGCTTCTCCTTCTAGAAAATTCGAGAAACCGTACATTTTTTCCACGTGCTGGAATGTCCACACCCTAGCTATATAGCAACCTGCGGAAAGTTCGCACCCTGGCTATATAGCAACCTACAGGAATTTGTCATTTCCGCACCCTGCCTATATAGCAACCTGCGTACATTTCTTTTTATAAGGTTTTTACATAGAAAAAGGCAACTTCTTTTCTCAGGAAAAGTTCTTCTTCCTTCTCTCTTCAGGAACTCAGGCCACTATGACCCCTCTAAAGGCAATAGATAGGTTTACATCATTAACGATCATAGGGATGATGAAAATAATTTGTAACACCCCCTCCCCATGCTGCGCAGCTACGGTACATAGATTCCTTCGACAATGAATTTGCCCTGCTGCTAAGAGAAAGAAGATCGACGAGTCTGGATGCCATAATGAGTAACGTTGTCGAGGTTGAAGTGAACATGATGGCGTCAGGAAAAATCAAATCGAGGTTCAATCGGGGAAACAAAATACCCCAGGGAGACGCACAACCGTCGACGTCGTGGTCCTTAGACGACAAGTTCGACATGATGATGAAGACCATGGAAAATTTGATGGAGAAAATGTCCGTGGGAAACAAGCCTGTTGCGCGATAACAAAACGACCCATAACCTAGAAATCATAATCTCCGGAGGGGTTAGATTCCTCAAATCAAGAAGCGGGACCCAGCTGACCAGCAGATGAGACCTCTTTTCTAGAACAACTACGCAAACAAGGATTTCGACCAGCCTTTCGATGACTAGATGCATTGTTGTGATGACAAAAACCCATGCGTGTTCCTGACAAAGAGAGGACACGATCGATATATGAGCCAAAACAAAGAATCCGCGCTGGAAAACGATGATGGTATGATACTCGAAACAAATGATGCATTGTCTTGGGAGATGAAAGAATTCAGAAAAGGTTATCAAAATGCTATCATGCAGTTCCATAAGAGGTACAACCTCTGGAGTAAAGATGTACCTGCTGAGCCGCAACAAACAGACTCCGTAAAGAAGCCTACAATGGACACACCTTCCATGAGCTGACCGAGACCGGACAGCGTGGCCAAGGATGCAGCCGAGAAGGCGAAGTCGAAGGAGGAAGTCCCCAAAAAGGCCCTGGAGACAGGTCCGGAGACGAGCGAAAAAGAGGTAGAAAAAACCTGTTCCCCTTTCAATTTCGAACACAAAGTGGCCAAAATCAAAATCTCCGTCCCATTCAATGAACTTGTTAGAAAGGGTGAGTATCGAGAGAAAATCATTAAAATGATGAAAACGGGAGGGACCCCCGATACTCTGAACATTCGAGACGACCACCCTGCCATCTTGTTTTTTCTATGCATCGAAGAGACGAGCGATGATGAAAATGTCCCCCCTTTCTATGTCAGTCTAAAGATCCATGATCTAAACTTGCATAACGCCATGCTTTATTTTGGCGCATCACATAATCTCATGACAAAGGTGGTCATGGACGAGCTGGGTTTAGAGGTCACAAGTCCATACAAGGACCTTTTCTCCTTTGATTCGAGGAAAGTCAAATGTTTGGGTCTTATCAAAGACCTGGTTGTATTGTTGGCTCAAATCCCTACTAAGAACATGGTCATGGACATAGTCGTCATAGACATACCCCCAAATTTCAGCATGCTGCTCTCGAGATCATGGGCTGCGAAGTTGAAGGGCACGTTGCAGATGGATATGACTTACGCCACTATCCCTATTTTTGGCCACGACAGAAGGCTGTACAAAGAGGTGCTGATGAAATACATGGTAAGCAACAAGACACAACCCCACAATCGTCCTATATACATCGTCGACATAGAAGTGGGTTCGTCTATATTCTACAATGACTTTAGCTTCAGAGAAGAAGGATCAACGACCACCACGACAGCCGACAAGAAAACCGTGAAGGAAACCATAGAGTGCGCTGACCTAGAAGATCACATGGAAAACGGGGTGTGGAACATGAGTTTTGACGGTGCAATTAGTCGAGAAGGAGTTGGGATTGGTATATGGGTGAGCCCCCCTAAAGCAAGCACAAAATTGCTTTCATACAAGCTCGCGTTTGAATGCACTAACAACATGACCGAGTATGAAGTGCTAATATTGGGCTTACAAATTTTGAAAGAACTAGGCACATAGAGGATAACAGCGTGCAAAGATTCTGAGCTGATCATAAATCAGGTGAAGGGTGTGTATCAGACCAAACACCCTAGACTACGGACGCAAACAAATCTGGCTTTGGACCTTCTCGAAGGTTTTTCAGAATATAACCTGACTGCTATCCCCAGAGAATAGAATCATATTGCCAACACATTGGCCACCTTGGTCTCGGTTTTCAAGATTCCCATTCTTCCAGATAAAATATATGAAATGGAGGTCAAGCACAAGCTGACAATAATCGACAACATCAAACACTGGCAGGTGTTTGACGATGACAAACAGGTGGAAAGGTTCCTCCTCATGAGCAACAAGTTCACTAACACAAACATTGATGGGGAATATTACGGCGACGAAGATGAGGGCGCATATGCGTGCAGTGATGACGACCCTTTCCAAAACCAGATCGCGAGAAGGGATATAATACAGCTGAAGAACAATATTATTCTGAAGGGGTTGGTGCCGCTAGAAAAGATATTTGACAAAAATGATGTGGCTAAGAACCCCAAGATCACTGTAAGCACATAAGACGTGGAAGACTGCAACATCGGGACTGAGGCATAGCCTAAGATGGTAAAATTATAAAAAACACTCAATCTGGAGGTCAAGCAAGATTACACAAAACTCATGAAATATTTCCCAAACATTTTTGCATGGAGCTACGACGATTTGAAAGTGTATGACATGAAGGTGATCCAACATGTTATCCCTCTTAAGGAAGATCAAAAACCTTTCAAACAGAAGCAGAGACGGATAAATCCCCTGTCACTGCCACTGATTGAGAAAGAGGTAAAGAAGCTTTTCGACTCCAAAATTGTTGTTTCCTTAGGATTCTCGAAGTGGGTAGCTAAATTAGTACCCATGCGAAAGAAAAGCGACGAAATTAGACTGTGCATAGATTTATGAAATTTGAATAAGGTGTCTCTCAAAGACCACTACCCCCTTCCCAAAATGGACTACATCTTGCAAAAGGTAGTGGGATCTCAAAAAATGTCCATGTTGGACGGTTTCTCAGGATATAACCAAATCATTGTCCACCCAGATGATAGAGAGAAGACAACCTTCACCACTCTGTGGGGAACGTTCATATTCGCTAAGATGTCGTTTGGCCTGATGAACGCTGGTGCCACCTTTTAGAGGGTAATGGACATCACGTTTGTTGATGAGAAGGACAAATTCATCGTGATTTATCTTGACAACATCACAGTGTATTCTACCTCCGATAAACAACATCTCAAGCACCTGAAGAGGGTTTTCTAGAAGTCTAGAAAGTTCGACATATCACTGAATCCAAAGAAATCTCATTTCACGGTGGAGGAAGGAAATCTTTTGGGGCACATCATTTCCAAATAAGGTATTAAAATAGACCCCACCAGGGTTGAAGGGATCTTGAAGATCGACACCCTGCGTAGTAAAAAGGAGGTACAATCTTTCTTGGGTAAGGTTAACTTTTTGAGGAGATTTATCCCAAACTTGGCGGAAATTATAAAACATATAACTTGTATGCTCAGGAAGGGAAACAATATTAAGTGGAACCCAGAGGCTAAGAGGTCCTTTGAAGATATCAAAATGGCTCCTACTAAATCCCCTGTGCTAGCTAGCCCAGACTTTACGAAGGATTTCCTCCTTTTTTCATTTGCCTCAGAATACACTATTTCCAGAGTACTGTTGCAGAAGGACAGACAAGATTTCAAGAAACCCATAGCCTACTTCAGCTGGACACTGCGTGACACTCCCCTAAAGTATGACATTATGGAAAAGAAAGCGTATGCCTTAGTAAAATATTTGAAGGAATTCAGGACATACATATTGCACTCCCATGTCATCGCCTGTGTGCCCAACAGTTTAGTAAAGGACATCCTGACTCAGCATGACCTAGAAGGAAGGAGAGGGAAGTGGATAGCAGCCATGTTAGAATACGATCTTGAGATCAAGCTGACAAAGCTGGTCAAGGGTTAGGGCCTCGCAAATTTGATGGCGCAGTCGGACTGCGATGTTGTAGGTATGAACTTCATTGCCGATCTTTCAGAGTGTCCTCAAGAAGAAAAAGCTACGCAGATGCCTCAGCATTTCATTGATTCGTCGTGGTATGCAGACATCATATATGTACTGGAGAATATCCAGGCCCCTCCAGGCATGAGTAAGACTAAGGCAAGATTCCTCAAGCTTAAAGCGGTTAAGTTCTGCATTTTGGACAATTCACTGTAGTGGAAAGATCCTGGAGGAGTACTGTTAAGCTGTTTGCTGGAAGACGAGGCAAAACGAGCCATACAGGAATTTCACAGAGGCGACTGTGAAGGGCACCACTATTGGAAGACCACTGCGCATAAGATCTTGACGGAGGGTTATTATTGGCTTACGATTTTCGCTGACGTATATAAAGAGGTCTCCAGTTGCCACGAGTGCCGGATTTTCGATGGGAGGAGAAAGCTACAGCCCCTGCCGTTAAAGCCAATCTCAGTCGAAGCGCCTTTCATGCAATGGGGCCTAGATTTCATAGGAGAGATAAACCCACCATCCTCCGCGCAACATAAATGGATTCTCACGGCCACCGATTATTTTACGAAGTGGATTGAGGTGGTCCCCACAAAGCAAGCCACCGACGTGGTCATCATACAGTTCCTGGAGACAAACATCTTGTCAAGGTTAGGGTGTCTTGTTAAGATCATAACAGATAATGTGGCCGCATTCAAGTCTAAAAGGATGGAGAAGTTATATCGGGATTATAACATAACCTTGGGGCATTCCACGACATATTATCCGCAAGGAAACAGGTTAGCGGAATCCTCGAATAAGAGCATGACCAGGATCATCAAATGGCTCTTGCAAGACAAGAAGAGAGCCTGGCATAAGAATCTTATCTACGCGCTCTGGGTAGATCAGATTACCACCAAAAAATCCATATCAACATCACCTTTTCAGATCATTTACGATGCAGACGTGATATTCCCTACTGCGCTGGGACCGCCCATCAGGAAATTGTTGCATGAGCAGGAGGTCGAGCCAAATGATGCATAGATGAGGATAAACCAGCTGATTCACATGCAGCAAGAAAGGGAGCAGGTGTATAATCGATCTCAACTCCATCAGGAGAGGATAAAGAAAGCTCTTGACAAACATTCCAAGCAGGAATATTTTTATGTGGGAGATCTGGTGCTAAGATGGGACGCGAGAAATGAAGATAAATGAAAGCACGAGAATTTAGATCACCTTTGGACAGGGCCGTACAAAATCAACGTGTACTGTGTGGACAATGATTATTTCCTGAAAGGACTAGATGAAGAGTGTCTTGGTTGGGGGCCTGTAAATGGCAGGTTCCTCAAATGTTACCTAATGAAGTAAAGTCCATTTGAGTCATTTGTCAATGTAAATAGTCATTTATTTTGTGTCGAGTCAGTAGGCCAGCAGAGAATTGAAGCTCGAAGTGAAGGCCCTAAGTTTATCCCGAAGTCTTAGAAGCTGTGTCAACGAGTCTAGTTTTTTTTCTGTCCATCATTTATATTGATTTATGTCTAGATGTCGAATAAAGTCCAATGGTCAGGCACCTGGTCTACTGTTCTTTGCTACCTCACAGGGAGGATAACATCCCTGTTGGAGCCAACTATTAGCGCTGCCATTTTTCTTTCCATTTAGAGTCAGTTTTGAGTCACGTTATGATCCATGCGCCCAAAGATTTGAAGTCAGGTACGTAACACCCTGAGGTTGAAGTCAGCAAATGGCCGGTTGGCCCTTTGAAATGGGAAGGGGTGTCAGATTCAAAAACTGTATACGTGGTACGGGCATGTCTTTTACCAAAAGGTCTAATCCCATTAAGAAGCCAGTTTCAACATACCCTGGTTGAGTCAACTGGTTAATAGAGGTCGCGTCGGTAAGTGTAGCAGTTATTATCAGTTCATCACGAAGGCCGAGGGAATGAAAAATTGTGACGTTCATATTATACATGCCCAACAAACCGTATCACCTGCATTCCACACGTGGGGATTTTCCATGAACAACCTGAAATTCGACTTGAAATATCTTGTCACCATAAATTCATTAGGTTCCAACATGTTTTCCTCTCTTGGCCGATTCTTTATAAATTTCAGATGCTCGGTGTGCCCTCCAGTCATAGAACCAGGCCTAAGCTATTTTCACAGTTCCCCCTTGCCAATCTAGTTGGTTCAGAACCGCTCCCCCGATGCATTTGTTCAAAATGCTGTGTGCAGAGTATACCTTGGTCGCGCCATGGCGGTTTCTTAGAGCACAGGAAAGGGTGCACAGAGCGACAGAACTGTGAGGTCCAAACCTCAAAGAGACTGGAGTTCTTTCTCACCCGCGACGACCATTCCCAAAGACGCAGAAGAAACCATTCTTTCACCTACAGAAGAGACCATATCAAGTCGCAAAACAACCGAAGCAGAGAAATTTATATAGGAAAGGGAGATGGCAAGAGCTCCCTCCTCCCAACAACAGTTGCCTTAGAGGAGAGGCAGGCTAAGAAAGAACAAGGAGATCATGAAGGCTAAAGTTCCAGAAGGACTGCGCGTCGGATTGGTAGTTGGATAACTACTCAGACGCATCATCTGGATAGAACCTGCTAGGAAATCAAGCTGGGAATGTGAGAACAGAGCAAGGAAAGTGAACGTCGCAGAAACAAAGGAGGAAGTGCCATCTCAACAACTGAAATAAGCAAAGCTGGCTATTGCCGAGATTTATCATCAGAACAGGGAATTAAGGCGACAGCTAGCGACAAAGACCGCAGAAGCATTAGCTACACAGAGTCACGGAGGGAACGTAGCATGGATGAAAAGGCATCTTAGAGAGGCACATAATGTTATTGTCCAGCTGTGAGAGGCACAAAGGTTGGCAGAGGAAAAGCACAGAGAGCATCCCAGAGAATGCAAAGCAGTCCAAAAGGAGATTTGCGTGGCTCTTGCCAGTGCACCAAAAGTGAAAGTTTAGTGGGCAAAATTTTCTTCACGACAGTTTTGAAGTGATACGCGTCCTCTAAATCATTTTTCCATTTTGATAATGGTCGCAAGAATCGAACAGTTGTTTGCTGCGCATAGCTATCCAGCAAATAGGTGCACAACAAAAGATGAATCCAACATTACAGATGACAAGTTTTTAATAGACACCTGTTCACTAGGATACCTGATCAAGAGATACAGCGACACATTTTTCCCTACATCGGATTTTGACTGACGATCAGACCCCGTGGAGAACCTGAAGGCAGTCATTAGTAGACAGGCGTGATTGCTGCCTACTTTTGGATAGTACCATGCCGAGAGTCTCTGGTGCGTGTGGCACGTTTTTTCTAGTTTAGGGTTAGCATTTAGAAAATAGGGCAGCCCAAGCGACGCCCTTGTTTATATATTTTATCTTTTAGATGTAAGCAGGGTTGGTTGGAAAATTGAGAAAATGACTGCTATTGTGTGTAATATGAGTTTTTGACCGAAATTTAATGCAAAGGTCCTGTGATTTGATGAAAAGATTCTAGTTGTGATAGTCAAATGTATTGTGTCTCTTTCTTTGCGTATGTGTTTCCTATTACCTTTTATTTCACATCTTATACTGTCTATTTCTGAACGAATTTTCGAACCTGTGGATTCACTGTAAAACACCCCTTGTTCGCACCACTTAGACAAAATGTTTTCCTCTCAAGATAACTCCAAATTCATCCACAACGGAGCTCTTGAGTTACTTCCTGTGTTTTTTCTTTTGCCACACTTTACGGTTTACACTGAAGGCTGTTGCTCGCCTAGCCTTAGTCACCGAGTCATTTGTTCCGTCTCTTCCTTAGATCGACCCCATAGCCCAAGTTTTACTTTTCTGCGCCAATATAACTAGAAACCATTTTATCATAGGTGTCAAATCTAGCCATTGTTTTCAAAGTCATATCCTACACGGATATCGTGCCATTTATGAGAGAGCCCTCTCCAGATCCGAAAGGCTAGTTTCGGGTCTCAAAGTTGGTTGAAAAAGTTACCTTCGTCGTCTGTTTACTAGCCGAACAAATTTATAGAGTGCTAACACTCCGCATGATGGAAGTTACACCCCAAAACTTGGTTACATCTGATTAAACATTGAGCTACACTTACAGGAGCCCTCCTGGTGGTGGAAAGAAATTTGGAATGTTAAATGCCCTCTAAAGGCTCACATTTTTATGTGTTGTGTGATTTTGAATCGAGTTCCCACCTGAGATAGACTGAAGAGAAGAAAGATTGAGGGGCCGAGATGGTGTCCCCTTTGCAAATCCAATGGGGGATTTGTGTCTCATCTCTATCTAAATTTCCCCTTTGTGCTTCAAATCTGGCATGAAGTTTCTATTAAGGTGGGTTAGATCTGTTCTTGGCAGGGACAATTGATAGAAGAGGCTTGGAAAATATGGGTGTCAAACACCTCCTACCGCAACATTAATGCACTTCCTCTTTTAATCAACTAGGGAGTATGGCTGACCCGAAATCACTCTATTTTCAAGGATAAGTCCACCATTCCTGAGATCATAGCTGCTCAAGGAATAAGTATTTTGTCTCACTTTTTCCGGGCCAAAGATTTGGGTTCTCCCTGGATATTTCTAGAATCCATAGTGGATTATTTCAAGCCTTGGGCATACTTTGATGGGGCGTCTCAACAAAATGGTCTTGTGAGTAGAGGGGGATCCATTCTCTTCCTCAAGGAAAATCATGTGTTCAAAATGAAAATGGGATTGGATCTAGGAACAAAAAATTATGCAGAGCTCATGTCCTTGAAGCTCTTATTAATCTTTGCAGGGGAAAAAGGAATATAATCCATCCAGATTTTCGGTGATTCTTTGAATGTTATCAATTGGGCGAGGAAGACCCAAAATTGTCATAATATTCAGTTACTTACACTTCTTTAGGAAATATTCAAATTTATGGATTCCTTTGAATCCATCCTTTTTCGACATGTATACATGGAACTCAATATGGGCGCAAATACACTCTCTAAAGAGGGACTTCAATTGGAATTGGGTCAGTGGATGATCATAGAAGAATCCTTTGGGCAACATTATGCATATTATTACATGGTTTTTATTGATCCTCCGATCAATTTTCTAGATGCATCCTAATGGTTTTTGTAAGATTCGGTCTGCCTTTTGCTTTGTGTTCAATATCGATACTCTTCACATTCTTACTTGATGAATATCCTTCCAATTTTATATTGATTCCTTCAACTCATACCACAGTTTTGTATTTGGTCATATTTATCACTATATATAGGCTCTTTTACACAACCTTCACCATGCAACGACTGTATATTTTTTTTGTTTTTGTTTAGTGGTTTTGTCTTGAGTACGTCTTCTATCTTAGACTTATGAGAGGAAAATACATGGACTCCATGTATTCTACACAACGTAATTTTGATTTCAAACTGATGGAATAAAAATTACATTATTTTCCAAGAAAAATAATAATTATAATGATATGTGTAACTTCAATTCCATGTTATGATTGAATAATATGTGAATGTTATGATTGAATAATATGTGAATGGTTAACCATGCATGTAGGTCACATAGTTAGTGTCAACACACAAGTAAGGTCTAAATATAAAAATCAACACACAACCATCTCTATCTTTGAATTAACTTGTTATTATTAATAATAAATAAAGGTCAGTCGCAGGAGAATTGAGTGCTTAAACTCACGATCTTATGGGGTGTGAGAACTTAGGATTTTTTTCTTTTTCTTTTTTAAATGTAGTTACAAATATATAATTCCAATATAGTGTAGAGGTCGTTTCATATCTATCAACTTCAAACCTTAAACCCCAGCCATGAATGGGCTAGAAACCACGAACTTTGCTACATCTTGTTGTAAATAAGACAATGCATATAACATACATACAAAACACCAAACCATTTTATCTCATCCCTTTTTTTTTTATCCCAAGTAAGGTCCTTTGTTTTCTAAAACGATGCAATTTTATCATCCAAAGGTCGTCAAAAATGACGTTGGATATTATGACCCTACTTTCTCTCACTTATAGAAATGAAATGTCAACATGACAAAACCACAAAACCAAGTCTTAAGAGCTTCATAAACCGTACTTTCTCCCACCTTCGAGAGTTATCGTGTAGTGTGAGGTTTTCAGGATCCAGTGGTGGATGTAACCCCATGAGACGATGTGATGTAAGAAACTCAAAAGTCGCAACAACATGGTCGTTGGTGTGACTCAACCCACAGAGCTCTCCCGTTAGATTTTCCACAACTTTTCGTAATCATTCAACAAAACAACAAGAAAACTCCAAAATAATGAGTAGCAAGATACAAACATATAATGATATATAACCTGTACGGATGGCACACAAACAAGTTTAAACAAATAAATAATATAACGTGTAGGGATGACACATGGATTAATTTATTTAAATAAATAAATAAAATGTGCATCTTGTCATTGGTTGTATGGAAGAACAAGTTGTCGAAGATTGGACACTTCTTGGGATTGTTAATTTCCCCATAAATGGCTCCCACCTTAGATTGTTAATTTCTCCCACAAATCGCTTCCACCCTCAACCCCTCCTATGAGATTTGAATCTATGACCTGATGAAGACTAAACCCAACACAAACCAACTACACCTCATGGATACTTGACCATAAATATTGCCAGAACTTAAAAAAATAGAGAAGGATAACACTGTCAATCCACTTACAAAGGTAAACCATATCATTAAAATAACTACCATGTCATTAGAATACCAATATATCCATGACTATAGTGTCACTTTATTAGAAGTTATAAATTTACTTGTCACAGAAAGAAAAATTGACACTAATGTTTCCAAACTTTATGATATTGAAAAAAACATTGCACTTTAGCTTTTAGGGATCCATTCCGGGTTTTTAAATATATATGCGGGACTACCTTTTGAATATGTTCGTAATACATATTTTATTCCTCAATCATAGAATGTGTAATGTCCCTTTCCAAATGATCTCTCTAGGAGATTTCCGTAATAGCCTAAGTGATTCTTGTAGGCTATAGTTAGTGGAAAAAGAGGATTGATTAATTATTTAATGTCATCAGGGAGAAAAAGTAACTTTTTAAAAGTTACATTGAGTAATTAATTATAAAAAGGTGTTTTTAAGTGACTTTAGTTTATAGAGTCACTTTACTTTATTAAAAAGGTAAAAGGGTAAAAAAAGGGTGAACGAGAAAATAAAAGAGGAATGAGGGCACCCTCTCTCATTATGCATTGTTATTTTCTAAAAACTAATCTTGAGAGAGCTCTTGGGATGAAAAACCCTAGAGAAGGAGACTGGGATTGGGTTCGGTGGTGAAACTATCCACCCTAGCCGATCGTAGAGGAGGGATCATTCAAATTTCTTCATTGTGCTTCAATGTGGCTGAGCATTTCATCATTTGGCAGATGGGTTTCATGCGTTGGGGTCGATTTTGCTTGAGTAGGGATATTTTTGGTTTGTGGTTACGTTTTTCTTGAGTTGGGGGTTGAGTTACTCATCTAGAGGCCAAGTTAACTTGTTTCTAGGTCGATTTCTCTCATCAGGGTCGAGTTCTACTGTGGCTGACCGAGTTTTTACTGTAGGAGAGGTTGAGTTCTCTGTTGGAGGTTGTGTTCCCTTGCTGGAGGCTGATTGGGCATAGGTGGGACTAATGTTTGGCCATAGGGACTGAGTTTCCCTTTTTGAGGCGAGTATTTTATGTTGGGGTCGTGTTTCTTGGAGGAGGGTTGATTCACTTGTTGTTGGGGACGATTTATAGCTGCTAGGAGGGTGAATACAAGTGGTTATCATCTACAACCTGTCAAATTCTGAAGCTGCTACTTATATATTGGCTAGGACGATTTCCTTCATCTACATGACTATTATCATCAACTGTGGTCGCTGCACTATATTGACACCTACAATACTATTTATCTTAGTACTTGCAGAGGCAACACACAAAGATATAGACCCATTTTTTTCATTGTTTGTTACTGTATTGTTTTGTTGGAGTTTCCCAATGTATTTTGTTTTCATTGTTTCCCACCTAATAATGTAATGTACCGGCATAAGTTATTTTATTGAATACTAGGATCTATCTTCCTTTTAGAGATTCTCTAATAGGACAAGGCCATGTAAGAACTTGCATTAAATTAATGTTTCTAATTTCATTAAAGTTCTAAGTACATATTTAATCGAGTTGCTTGTTGCACCACTCAACTTTTTTTAAATTTCCTATTTTTTTTTTTATATTTTAAAAACTAAGTAAAAATTTGAGAAGGATCATGCAAATCGTGAGATATCGGATGGTGGCTACTATGAATTGAATAAGAAAACCAAGGATATTAGCATGCAATAGGTAGAATCAAGTAAGTAGCATGACAACTAGCTACAACTAACATGTATTAGTTAATGCTGACATAACTCTCCCGTTGGATTTGCAATAAGACCTCAAAGTGTTACATGCCTATTTGTCGCACTAACAAGTGTCACACTTTACCAAGTGTCAGACTTAAGTATCGCAGTTTCATCAACACATGGGAATGTTTTTCATAATCCCTAGACATGTTGGAAGGGAAACCTATCATTTGGAGGTCGAAATACTATCTTTCACCTTGAGTTTTTGGCCTTTTTTTAGTATCATCGCTCCCCTGCCCATATACATAGGAGGATGAACCCTTATCGTCACTCCTTTCTTAATAATAGGGGAGTGATACTATCACCCTGTGCTTAATTCTAGGGGGGCGATGAAATAGTTGCAACCATTATGCCTTATTTTGAGAGGTTGTTTCTAAGAGATTCCAATTGGTTAGGGTTGGTTTGAGCTACCCTCTATCCAAGGCAAGGTCAATCTTGTTTGTTCATCTAAATCCTCATTTGATCTGATCATATTCTCAAATTATCCTATGGTTGTTATGCCTCAACTCCTATATAATGGAGACCATTCTTGGGTGAAATGAAGGGAGGAAGACAACTTCAGAGCACCATACTTATGCCCTTGTGACATTCAAAGGGATGGAAAGGAGAGCTTGGAGGAGCTGTTGCAACATCAACGTCAAGGTTGTAAATGCTTCATTAATTATTTCTTTCCATATAATATAACTTGGCCTATTCCCCTCGTGCTTATGCTGTTCATTGCATGCATGTCTATTTTTTCCTAGTTTGATATAGATAAATCTATTTTTCTTAACAATATATTGTGGGAGAAGGAAGTGTTGTTTTGTCTCTTGTAGAGTTTCTCTTGCATTGGGAGCTTGGACATCAAGATTAAGGGTTGGAGCAACGAGGACAACCGACGAAAAGGAGGTAGGTCATCTATATCATTCTCTCATCGTCTCTTCTCATTCTGCTTGTATGCATATATAATAGATTTAAGGGGAAAGTAGGGAACCATTTGTTACCTTCTGTCTTGGATAAGGGGAGTCTTGATCCAAGGGGGGTTTCACTTGTCCATAGGGGAAACTTCTCCACAACACAAAGGAGATGGCAAACATGATTATATTAAGAGTATGCTATTCATGGATGATTACTTCTCCATAATTTTCCTTGGATGGAAAGTAATGGCTCAATACACACATTATTATCTTAAGATCAATCTACTTATTTATATTTAAAAAAAATAAAATTAAGGATTAATTGACACGTGATCGGTGAGTATCCATCTTCAATGCATTTACTATGTATGTTGGAACTGACCTCACTTTCCTAAGCTACATGTTGCAAGACTTCAAACCACTAAATAGTTGTGATGCATGGTGGGAAGGTTCCTCGATTTAGATGATACATGTGTCATGCATCGATAAGTTATGAACATATGACAAAAAAGCAAGAGATAACTCCCCCTTAAAAGAATGTCTTTGGCGTAAAAATAAATAAATTTACTGTTTTTTTTTTGACAGAAACGGTTAGAATATTTTTATATTAAAAACAGTGGGCATGCCACTGGGTTCGGTACATCGAAACTAGTTTCTTGTAAATAGGAAACCAAATGCCTAAAGATCTTAACATACGACAAAGTTTGGGAGCCAAAATTATTTTAGCGATCCAGAGCGGCTTCGTGTTATTACATCATTTCTAGCTTGGAAGTTTTTTTTTTTCTTTTTCGACACCGTCCGCCATTCCATGCTTTGGTCCTGAGAGTGATTTTCTGTCGGGCCTAGAGGATCTTCCTCGTAAGCTAGATCAGCCCAGCTTGAATTCCGGGGGTCTGGCTGGATTGACGACTTGGGACTGGCTTCTGCCTGAGCTTCCCCTTTATCGGGGTCTTTGATTTTGGCTTCGGCTTCTGCTTCTTTTGCCTTTCCATGGGCCTTGCTTTCAGCGTGCAACTCCGATTGAGCTCCCGTCCACCAGGTGGGTCTTTGGCTCTTGGGCGCCCTTTTTTTTCCAGGTAGTTTGTCACAGTTTCGGGCTATGTGCCCCGTTGCAAAGCAGTTCCTACACCTGAAACTGAGATTCTCATAATCGAGTTTTTGGTTCCTTGAGTAGTCCTTGCCCTGAAGAATTATTTCAGATGGGAAGCCTTTGGTGAAGTCCATTTCTACACAGATTCGCGCAAAGGTGGAGAAGGCTGGCCTGGAATCTGGGCTTCTGCAGAGGAACTTGCCGAGGCCATTGCCAATGGATTGAAGAGACGCATCCCCCCAGAAGTGCAGGGGAAAATATGGAAGTCTCACCCAGATAGGGGCTGAAGAGATACAGTCTGTGGAAGGGTCAAAAGCAGGGGTCCATAGTTGCATGGACAGACCTGCTCTTCCCTAGAACCACGGTCCGGAGTTAAACACCTTGTCTCTATCGCTTGTAGATTCGAAACTACCACAAAGAACCCCTTTGCACAGGGGCAGGTAGTGGCTTCTCCATCTAACAAAGGGTACCATTCGGAAGAGATCTAGGAGAGAAGATCCGGAAGATTGGGCCAGAATCCATTAAACCTACAGACCAAAGCGTGATTGCCGTAATGTCAAGCATGAGTTAGGGCTTCTTGAGGCATTTGTATTGAGACTGTTGGAGCTTCAGGAACTGCTGCATGCAGCCTGGACGACCGACCCTGATGAGAGGCACCCTCATGAGCCGTTGCATGCAGATCAGAGGGTTGTCGTGAAGCTACCTCTTTGAAGGAGGGGCCCTGAGCCAGAGGGAGACCTTTGAACGACGTGGACGAAGCTCCAGGGGGAGCGCAGCCGTGAAGGGGAGCTGAGATTGAAGGGGCCGCTGCCGCAACAACACTAGGAGGGCCGCCGTTCTTCTGAGCAGAGGGCGAGGGAGCCGCCATTGAGCCTATGGAGCTTGCTGTAGCTTTGGTGGAGGGAGGAGGGGGGCGGGAGGGCCACAGGGCCGACAACCGGCGAGAGGTCCAGGAGCGCAGGAGTGTGTGACCTAATTGCTCGCTCGGGAACTCGGATATCTCAATCAATAAATTTACTGTTACATATATATAATTGGTTTATTATTTATTTTGATTTTATAGATATATATTTTTAGATTTGTGATAAGTATTAGGGTTTCCACATACCCTATATGTGTTCTAGGCAATGAGTCTTAATACTTTTGCAATAATTAGTAATGGAGGACCTCGAGTTAACTGATTATGGTGAAAGTGATGCTCTGAGTTCAATATTGGTATTTAGATCTCATTTAGAGGTTAATGATATTTGGAAAAGGACAAAGTCAATAAATGATGACTTATGATTAGCTGACTCAAATCAAAATAGGATTATATTGGGGATAGTCGAAGATCATGTGGTTAACGAATGGGGCTCAGGTGGGGTAGGTCAGGTAAGGGATATTGATGCTAGATACAAGGAAGTTAATTGTCTTTCGAAGAATGTAGGGCTATGTTGTTTAGAAGGTGCTAGGGTTACCTCCATTATCCTGCTTTCGACACCACTTGTGAGCCATGATTTTTCGCAAGGCAACACTTTATATTCCTTTTATGAGAATGGGAGCTTTGTTCAAAGGGACGAAAAATATCAATAATCACTCACCAAAACCTAGAGAAGAGGAGATGTTTGTTAGTAACTCTAAAGGAAACGTAGGTAGAAACCCTAATCAAGAGGAGCATACATGTTAGTGAAGGTCCCACAAAAAAGAAGAAATACATAATTTTAGAGCCAAATAGATTCAAAATGGTTTTTGGCATGGATATGGGAATGGTTGAGGTAGAAGGGATGATGGTGAAGGTGCTTGTTGGAATATTCATGGGGAAATATGTTAGAGGAGAAAATTTAAAAGGATGGATGGAAGAAGTGTGGAAGCCAGTTCTAGGGTATACCCTAGATTTTCACATGTTAGTTTGAGGTTGGATATGTTTTATGTTAAAAAATGGAAGATACACAAATATTCTCATGGGGAAAGATTGGCTACATGCTCTTTCTCAGTTGGTTCTTCACAGATGGAAGCTATGCTTTGATCCTAGAATGGAGCAAACTTACCTGCAACATATCTGGCTATCATGATTTCCAATAGACTTGTGGAATATAAGGATTTTGGAAGGAATTGAAAACTCGCTGGATCATTTTATCACTCTAGAGGATGATTTGCTCTACAGGATAATTACTAGGTAAAATAAGACTGTAGGGTTTTTAAACTACTTGTAGAAATTGAATTAAAAGAAGGACTTCTAGTTGAAATAGATATAGAATGAAGCCCATGGTTTATGACTTATAAATTGGATTTCTAGAGAATTCCCTTTAGTTGTGTTTCTTGGAATTGGATAGGCCATTTATTGGAGGACTATGAAAACTCTACGAGGGGTTTTGTGAAGAAGAAGAAGATATGGGTTAAGAAAGATAATTCCCTTGGAGAAGAAAATATTTTTTCAGAGCTCTCAAATGGAAGCATTTAAGGTGGTAGAAAGGATTTGGAGCCTCAATCAATCTATGTAAAAAAATTGGTCATAATCCCTCAAACTGCATGAAGGTCAGGGAGCCACTTTGAGGTACTAGACTGGCATCTCAAGTCCAAATTCTAGCGATAATGGGTGAAGGTATGCCTAATCCAAGTCCTTCTTTAATTTTTAAAGGTATACAACAAAACTCCCCTTTTTTATGGGTGGGTGGGTATTGATCCTTTAACTATTGAAGACCCTAGAGTAAGGAACCCTAAGTTCCTCTACCCCTCCTATAGGAAGACTAAAATAATTGAGATCCCTAAAGATAGTTCCTCAGGGGTTGAAGACCTTTCACTGTTTGGATTAGTGAAAGAAGAAAGTGTTCAGATTCCTAAGAGTGTTTTGGAGAGGAATTTCTCAGAATCCTTAAAGCTTGAGATGAAATTTATGTTCAAAAGGTCTCTCCTATGAAGGATTAGATCAAAGAAGGTTATAAGAAAGTATATAAACCCATTATAAAATCCTCATATCAACTAAGATCAAAAAATGAATTTTTGGGGATTCTAGAAGGAGGGATATGTTTAAACCAAGTTAACCTTAATTCGATAGGAAGAAAATATTATATAAATATAGAAAAATCTCAAGTCAAGAAGGAAATAAGGGAAGGGAAGCAATTAACCACTATCGGGGGTCATTAGAGCAAGTAAGACCTAAATCCATATTTTGGAATGATCATTTTATCCCTAAATACTAGAGGGGTTGAGGGTGCTCCCAAACAATAAGCCATAAAAATTCTTGTAGTTATTTATAATCCAAATGTGTTATTGATTCAATAAACAATGTGTTTAGAATCAAAAGAAATAGTTTTTATGTCATCTTTTCTAAAAGAATGGGGTTTCTGTATGGTGGATGTTGAAGGTTTTTCAGGAGGATTAGTTAAAGGATGGAATTAAAAAATTGACAAAATATCCACAAATGTTCTACATGCGAGTATAATTAATGAAGTGAATTCCATGGAATTGGGGGAGGGTATATAGAATTATTAATATATATGGATGCTATAGGGACAGAAGGAACTTCTGGGATGGTTTAGAAAATTTATATTTACTGAAAGGTAAAAATATCATTGTAGGAGGAGACCTCAATCTCACTCTCATCCATAGGGATATTTGGAGAGAATCAACATGATGCGATCCCCTTGTTGATTACCTTTCTCACTTTTTTGAGTGTTGTTAATGTGTTTTATTGTCACCCATCAACTAGAGTGATTTTAATTCATACTTAAACTGGAGATCAAATTTCAAATTTTTGAAAGTTCCAGATAACCTTCACCTATTGATCATGAAGACCCAACAAGTTTTAAAAAATCAAGATCACTTTCAATGTTTTAATTCTTCTTCGACGAGGCCAATGGGGATGGTTTCTATTTTCAACAATATACGATAAAAATAACACCCAAAAGAAACAAATTTGTTGTGATCATCCTCTCATTGGATAGCCTTATGTGTCAACTTCATCCAACATTTTATAGAATAAAAAACAAAGGCCTTACACTTGAGATATCACCATCCCCTACCCCCTCTATATCAGTATTGCCCCCCCTCCATTTTAGGAATTTTATAATCTTTTTTCCCCTCCATTTTTGGAATTTTGACTTATCTTACTTCCTTACCTTGCATTACTTCTTGCATTACTTACCTCATGTCCTTTTTACTTAGCCATTTTACGCAATCACTCCTTCTCCGCTTCCTCCTTTACTTAGTCATTTTTCATGAATGCGAGAGACATGGATGTAGGAGACCTGATTGCGAGAGACCTAATTTCATCCCTTGACATGTGGGATACCTCACCTCAAACCTTCACGTAACCCTCATTTTCAAAATCCTCAAATTGTACCCACATTTTTGTGTCACTCAAATTGCACCAGTGTGACTTAGTTAATTTTATTGAGTTTTACACTTATTTCATTTCTTCACATTTTGAATGCGGTATGTGGGAGCCCTCATTCCCACAAAATTACAACCACTGCATTTAACACTTAGTTTATTTCTTGACATATCGAACGACAAATTCCCAACACTTAGTCATTTTTACTCAGATTTACCTTTCCTCCGCATTTCCAATCCTATTTTCCAATATTATTCATCATGTTCCTATCTCAATTCTTATCCTAAGTTTATTCACTCCCTTTCCTTTGGAACATCTCCCAACAATACATGGTAGTGAAATGGACCTAGCTTTGGGTGACACTTGGAAGATATTGGTTGGACACAGATGACTTGACAATGACTTGGTATGATGATTGAGTGGTGAGGTGGCATTCAAAAGTTACACTGTGCACAAGATACACATGGTTCAATGGCTCTCTCTACTTCACACACAAACATTATGGATACTATTTCTTTATAAATATGTTATGATTACCCTCCCATAATTAATGTGGGATAAAGAAGGCGGATTTGCAAATTAAAGGTGAATGATTCACGTGGAGAATATATCAATGGTTGCTGAGTGCATATCTTCCGAAGGCCATAAATCGAGTTCATGATGTCAAAATTGAGAAAACGAGAGCTTGCTGGAAAGATAGAGTCATAAATAAAACTTTGGAAATGATTTCCATGGCTAGAATGATAGATATCATTCCCTAAAAATTAATATATAGTTGTGACTATTTCTGGCTTGACAACAAATTATTTTTGAAAAATGGGTTAGTAAAAGGAATTTATGAACGTCTAAAGTGTTCCCTGTTGGATGAATGAGAGGGAGGGTGGATCAGTAATAGAGCAATTTAATACCTTTTAACCATATAATCCAAGTGAAATATCAATGTAGCATTATCATTCAATAACTGCAGAGTAAATAAGCAATGAACAATCATACACATACATAGTACACTAGTGTTTTACGTGGAAACCCAAAGCGAGATAAAACCACATAATGCTTTTTCTTATATGTCTTGAAGAATTACATTCATTGGAAGCACCAACTTCCTTTGTTTTCCAGCATCAACTGGAAGGAGGCTCCAACCCACTAGTTTCTCAGGCTACAACCTGAGGGAAGCTCCAACTCCCCAATTCTCCGGCTACAACCAGAAGGAGGCTACAACCCCTATGTTTTTCGGCTATAACTGGAAGGTGGCTACAACCACCTATCCTTGCCTCGTCCAACCACCCTGAAGTAGAAGTAGAATGATGAAACCAATGTCACACTATCACTGTGAGATATACCATTGTACAACTGTATCGGCCTGTATCATTGACCTGCATCCAACCTGTACAACTACCTTGTAATCAATCTGTACCTGTACTAAACATGTATCAACAAAAATATAACATGTACGCGACCTGTAGTGCTGCAACACGCGTATGTATACGCCCTATCTGTTATGCAACCCGTGTATGTACGCGACCAAACTATTATGAAGCCTGCGTATGCCTTCTGAAAACTAGGTTTTTCTTTCTTCTGAAAACTTATGACCCTCTACAACTTCTTTCACATAGATATACAACCTATCACTGTATCAAGACTGTAACTATACCCTGGGAATGCATCCTCATACATAACCTTTACCCAAGGCATATATATCTCTCTCTAGTCATGTGCCATATAGGTGTGTGTAATCATGAACAAGTATAATAACCCTCACATGATCTAGTCATCAAACCCTTTCTGATATTCAACCTCTTAATACATCAACCACTTCAGAAATATAATCTCTCAACCATGTACCACAAAAACCCTTAACCATATGACAAGAAATACAATATGTGCCTCAACAAGAAGTATTAATGATAAATATACCATCACTGTATTTCTGTAGATCTGACTTGTGCAGAAGTTCCCATGCAACCACTAGTCTCTCTAGGGAGAATCCTCAAATCTCCATAACCATTTCTCATGCATACATCAAAATCCAACTATTCATAGAAATAAGACATACCTTTTGATAGATATGATGTATCTAAGCACTGTAGACCTTCCTGGGAGCTTGATCTTAGAATCTAACACCTCTGCATCTTCATCTTTTCAAGTTTCCACGAATTTATCAACATGTACGCACCCTAATACACTACTATCCCGCGTACGTACACACCCTAATACATTGTCAGCCTGTGTACGCTTCAGTATGTACGCACCTTATACATTGTCAGCCCACGTATGCCTAAAAAAATAGGGTTTTTTAGTATTTGTTGTAATTCCGAGAATTTCACCGTCAACCCTTCGTACTACCTCAGACTTTTGCAACTTCAGATGTATCAATGAGTACTTGCAATAAGCCTCACACAACAAAAGATATTCAATGTGTTCAAGTGTGATTTAATGAGAGAGCCTTGCCTCTTATTTATACTTTCATGTAGCATTACACTTTCCTTATTTTAGGGAGTTCTCCATTTACTTTATTATTCAAACAATTTCTTTTGCAAACACTTTGACTTTTAGGGGCTTCTATATGACTCATGAGGGTTCTCCAACTTCATATGGCCATAACTCTCTAACCGTGAGGAGTTATGTGACGTTCCACATACCATCGAAAATGGCATGACAAGCACTATCCATCTAGGATAGTTTCACTGAAAAATTCATTGATCTTCATCTCATTATTCCACCATTAAGCATGGGTTCTCTAACCATACTTCTAGGATAACTCAACCCGCAAAGCGTTTTCTCATGAGGGCTTTCACCATAAGGGGACCACTTTGGAATTCATCCATTTGTACTTCTTATCAACCATGAAAAGACAATAATGAGTCATATTTACATCAAACAAACTTGGGTCCATTACCCAAACCTTTGTGCTACCAGACTTTCTTCAAGGGTTGACATCAATGACAACCAACCTTAATCA
>ML789149.1:200018-215866 GCA_009831015.1 Picea engelmannii | reverse complement strand
TCCATTTGTACTTCTTATCAACCATGAAAAGACAATAATGAGTCATATTTACATCAAACAAACTTGGGTCCATTACCCAAACCTTTGTGCTACCAGACTTTCTTCAAGGGTTGACATCAATGACAACCAACCTTAATCAACAATATCCCCCTTTGTCATTGATGGAAACACTTTGATGCAATACTGAAATCATGCTATGAAGTACTGAAGTCATATCACTCATGCTCCCCCTAGAACCATGCCTCTATCCTCTGCATCTATGTGACCATTGCTCCCCCTGGAGTCATGCCTATGTCCTCTGCATCTGATAAATCTCTCCCCCTTAATCATCAATGGAAAAGGTATCTTTCCATCCGGGGCTGCTCCCCCTAACTGAACTGTCCTCTTTATGGTGCTTCCTTGTGTACATATAAGACATATAAGATAATCATTCATTTTGGAGTAGAAATAACTAGGAGTCTCTGGCGAAGATACTCAAAGGCTTCCTGTGGAAGTGGTTTTGTAAAGGTGTCTACCACTTGTTCTTTTGTGTCCACATACTCAACTCTAATGTTCTTTTCTGCAACCTGTTCCCGTAGAAAGTGATACTTGATTGGAATGTGCTTCGCCTTGGAGTGCATCACCGGGTTCTTTGAGATACTGATGGTGCTTGTATTATCACAATAGATTGGAATGGGCTCATCATAGTCAGCCTGTATATCTATCAGAGTTTGTTTCATCCAAAGAACCTGTGTACAACATGCCGTTGCTGCAATATACTCTACCTCGGCTATAGATAAAGATACTTATGATTGTTTCTTGCTTAGCCATGATACTTAACACTCACCCAAGTAGAACGCTGCTCCATTGGTGCTTCACCGATCATCAATACAACCTGCCCAATATGCATCAATGTAGGAAATAAGTGATAGATCCTTTCCTTTTGGATGCCATAATCCAAACTCTTCTATTCCTTTGAGATATTTGAAAATCCTCTTCACTGCTAATACATGTGATTCCTTTGGTGCTGCTTGAAATCGTGCCACTTGTCCAACTGCCTACATTACATATAGTCTGGATGCTGTCACATATAGTAGGATACCAATCATTGACCTATATTGCCTCTGATCTATAGACTTTGAATCATCATCTTTTCTCAACTTGCAACTGGTTTGCAATCTTCCATTCCGAACCTCTTTAGTATTTCTTTGATATACTTGGTTTGTGAAATAAAAATTCCTTGCTTGCTTTGACGTATATTGATGTAAAGGTTTCTATCTGCACTTCCTTTTCTGAACCCTTCCTGCCGTAGATATTTATCCAGTCTAGAGTACCATGCTCTAAAAGCCTGTTTTATACCATACAAGGCCTTCTTTAATTTACACACATAATCTGCATTCTCTGACAACTGAAATCCTTCTGGTTGTTCAATGTAGACTTCTTCTTCAAGTTCCCCATTCAAAAAAGCTAATTTTACGTCCATCTGATACACTTTAATATTTTTGGAGCATGCATAAGCTAAAAGCAATCAGATTTCTTCCATTCTAGAAACTGGGGCAAATGTCTCTTCAAATTCGTTTCCTTCAACCTGTGCATATCCTTTACATATCAATCTAGCTTTGTTCCTTGTAACCTGTCCATATTTATTCAATTTATTCCTGTATACCCACTTTGTGCCGATCACATTCTTATCCTTTGGTCTTGGAACCAATTCCCAAGTGTCATTTTTCTCTATTTGATCCAATTCTTCATCCATGGCTTTATTCCAAAATTCATTCTTGCTGGCCTCTTCAAAACAGGTTGGTTCAATTGTAGATATGAGTGCTAGGTGCGTTTGTTCTGGTGAACACATTCTTCTTCTAGTCTCAACTCCTGCATCTTTGTTTCCGATAATCTGATCTGAAGGATGATTCTTCTGTACTCGTCTACTAGGTGTCTTTGGAGGCACTTGCTGAACTTTCTCTTCTACTTCTGTCAGATCCTCTTCATCTTCCCATTCTTTTTCATCTTCTGTTTCTTCTTCGTAAAGCTGTTCCATTGATTCATTTTCTTCTTCCTTTAATTCTTGTCTACCTGTTTCATCAATTGTTACGTTGATGCTTTCAACAACTTTTTTCAATCTCAGGTTGTAACACTTGTATTCTTTCCTTGTACTTGAGTAACCAACAAGTACTCCTTTTTCCACATGAGAGTCAAACTTTCCCATTCTGCCATCTTCTTTTTTGATGTAGCATTTGCTTCCAAAAACTCTGAAGTGCTTCGCATTTGTTGGTCTTCCTTTCCATAGCTCGTAGGGAGTTTTGTTAGTGTTGTTTCTAAGCATTACTCTGTTTTGAATGTGAACTACTGTATGGATTGCCTGTGTCCAAAAAATATCTGTCAATTTGGAATCCATTAGCATTGTTCGAGCCATTTCATGTACTGTCATGTTCTTTCTTTCAACAAATCCATTATGTTGAGGTGTCCTAGCAACAAAGAATTGCCTTTTTATTCCATGACTGCTACAGTAGTCCATAAATTCCTTTGAAGTGAAATCTCCTCCATTATCAGATCTCAAGCATTTGATTTTTGAATCCATTTCATTTTCAACCATTTCCTTGTAGATCTTGAAGTTTTCAAAAGCTTCTGACTTATTCTTGAGAAAACAAACTGCAGTCATTCTTGTATAATCATCAACTAATAACATAAAGTATTTATCTCCTTTTAAACCCTTTGTTTTAGTTGGTCCAACTAGATCAATATGCACAATTTCCAGTGGTCTTGTCATTGAATGTTCCTTTGATTTGAACCTGGTATTTGTTTCCTTTCCTTGTTGACAATGCTTGCATAAAGTGTTGGTTGGTTTCGTGATCTGGGGCATTTCTTTGACTGCTTCTCTTTTGCTGACTTTGACAAGGTTATCAAAATGTATGTGACCCATTCTTCTGTGCCGTAGCCAACTTTCATCTTCCTTTCCTATACAACACTTTTCATTTCCAATTTCACTTAACACATATATGTTGCTTGAAGTTCACGCAGCTGTAGCAATCAATTTTCCCGAACCTTGTTTTCTTATCTCGCACTTTTGTGAATAAAAAGTAAATTTATGAACTTGGTCACACATTTGACTCACACTTAGAAGATTATGTTTCATATATTCTACTAGTAGAACATTTTCTGCCTTTGTATTCTTGTTCCCAATTTTGGTTGTGCCTTTTCCAGTGATTTTAGCTGAATCATGATTTTTGAAGGAGACTGGTCCATCTCTTTCCTTTCTTAATGTAAGAAACCTGTCTCTATCACCTTTCATGTGTTTTGAACAACCACTGTCAACATACCAACCAAGTTTCTTCTGCTTAGCTTGTAGAGCGAGTGTGCATTCTTCATTGCTGTACTGATTCTGCTTTCTCATCCATGTCCTTTTCTGAGGTTCCTGCATGTGATTGTTGTTGTTCTGTTGTGGTTCTCTAGGAGGGATTGTCATTCTACAATCTTTGGCCATGTGTCCAAAGTTTTTACACTTGTAGCATTCCACTTCAATGCTCAATGATTCAAACCTGTTGTAACTTCTTCTTTGTGTTTCACTAGGCCTTCTTGGAAAATCCTTTTGTGTATGACTTTCAAAGTTGTTTATGTTCCTATTGTTAGCTCTGCAATTTACAACTTTATGTCCAAAATTATTACATGCATAACATAAACCAAAAAAGATAGTTTGATACCTGAGAGTTGAAGATATTCTGAAAGGAGGTGCTCTTATGAATCCTTCTTCTTCCCGATACCCATCTGTTTATGTTGGTCATTGATTTTGAAATCTGAACCTTCTTGGTGGAGGAGTGTCCATGTAATTTTCTTTGTAGACCTTCCTATCCCCTTTGATTGTTTCTGCATAGCTTTTTGGATATGTTTCTTGTTCTGTTGTTTTGGAGCTTGATCCCTTTTATGTCTGATTGTATCCATGTCCAAACTTGTCATGATTAGGCCTTTGACTGCTGATAATTTCATTCAAAACTTTTGAGTTGCTCTGCATATTTTTCTTTTGAAGATCCTTTCTTAATGTGACAATTTCTGCTTCCAAATTTTCAATGATCTTGTCTCTTCCTTCTAGCTGTTCCTTGAGTGCTTCTTCAATTTGAACCTTCAAATTTGTGATCATTTGTTCTAATTCCCGAGTGTCTTCTTTCTTGTCTAGTTCCGCTTGTAGCTTCTTGTTTTTCCGCTTTTTTCTTCTGATAACTTCTATGGCACTCATCAATTCCTCTCGGTAGTCAACTTCTGTCTCTTCAATTTCTTCTTCAAATTCTTCATATTCTACTTTAGAGTCTTCTTTATCAGAGTCTTTTACTGCCATGAATAGAACTCTTTCTGTCTCACTGTCATTGACTTCATCTTCATCTGATGATGAGATGTCATCTTTGGTCTATACACTTTTCTTGAAAACTTTCTTTGTGGTTCTTTTGCCTTTATATGTTTGTTTGATTTTTGGGTCACCTTCATCATATCTCTTTTTCTTATGAGGACATTTGTTAGCAAAATGACCAATACCATCACAATTAAAACAAATTAAAGGAAGCTAACCTCTATACCTACCGTCGGTTCCCTTGTTTAGTCTTTTGACAAAGTTTTCCACTTCTTCATCATCTTTTGAGACGTCACTATTGCTGCTATGTTTGTTTTCTTGTTGCTTTCCCTTTTGCTTTGATCTTTTGGATGCTTTGAAGGATGCTTCTTTTACATCTAGATTTTCCTTTTCAGTTCTCATTTCATATGCTGTGAAGATTCCATGTAGTTCATCCATGATTATTGAGTTTAGATCTGCTCTTTCTTCTAGTGCTGATATCTTAGGATCAAATCTCATAGGAAGAGATATTAGTACCTTTTGAACAATTACCGATTCTTTGATTTCTTCTCCCAATCCCAAGGGGACCAATTTGGAGTTCATCCATTTGTGCACCTTATCAATCACGATAAGAAAATAATGAGTCATCTATAAATTTTTCCAACAATGCATCATATACCAATGAAACCACATCGATCCATATTCATCATGTATCAATGACAACTCATTGATCCATCTTCATCATATCAATGACAACTCATTGATCCATCTTTATCTATGCATTCTCATCAAGGACAATACATATTACATTACATCAATCATCAATCAATCAATCCTTTCACATCAATCAATCACTTGACATCAATCAATCGCTTGACATCAATCAATGACATCAATCAATCAAACCATTGGCATCAATGACAACATGATCCAACAATTTGTCTCTTATGTTGTTTTCATAAATGGTTCTCCATTGGAGTTTTTCAATGCATCAAGGGTGTTCCTTATGCCAATTTTTATTTTTTTTAGTTGTTGAACTCTTAACCATGCTAATAAAATATGTAAAGTGAAGAGGAGAAATAAAAGGGATCAAAATATCATAGTTAGTGGTGATCTCATACTTCTTGTTTGTAGATGACATTTTGATGTTTAGCCAAGGCTCTAACAGGGAACTAAAAATCATTAAGGAGGTATTGGACATATATTGTAAATCTACAAGAAGGAAAGTTAACTTGTCAAAGTCATTAATGGCATTTAATCAAGTAGATGAAGAGGTAAAACTACCAATTTTGAACTTGTTCCCAATGGGATTTGTCAATATGGATCAAGGTGTAAAGTATTTGGGTTTTAAATTAGAGCCTACTGATTATAAATACAGAGATTGACTATGGTTGTATAATAAAATAGAAGCAATGATTTCAATCTAGTGTAAGAGATGGTTATCTAGAGGAGGGAGATTAGTTCTAATCAAGGTTGTTTTAGAGAGTATCCATGTGTATTGGATGTCCATATCCCATATTCCAAAAGCAATTATGGACAAAATTGAGAAAAAATGTTTTAGCTTTTCATGGACGAGGAAAAGGGAGAAAGAAGGAATCCCTTTGGTAAAATTGTCAAGAGGTATATTTTAAGGAGTATGGGGATTGGGTTTGAATAATTTCCATGTCTTTAGCCTAGCTCTAGATGAAAAAAGCTTTTGTTGGACAATCTATAATGAAGAAATATGGGGAAAAGTTCTAAAATATAGGTACTTAAAGGCTAAAATCAATGGAAGAATGGGTCAAGCTAGATAAGAAATCTTTGAAGGCACCACAATTGTATGGAAATCCCTTTTCAGGGCCTTTCTATGAATAAGTAAATGGAAAACACGGAAATGAGGAAATGGGAACAAAGTAAGGGTTGGGGAAGATCCTTGGATTGGGTGTAAATATATTTTTAAGTTATGAAAATACCCCATTAATGATTTACATACAATGGGAATATTTTCTATGAAAGTGGAATCAAGTCCTAATGGATCAAAAACATGGTTTGAAAGATGGAAATCAACAAAAGTATTTAATCTTCATGGAGAAAAATCATAGTAATGGAACTATTATATAAAGCTACATAATATCCAAATTGGGCTATTCAACACAAATGGAGGAATTTCATATAGAAGAAAGCGTTTTGTGGTGGAATATAGTGTGGAAATTAAAAAGACCTCTCAAAATAATAATTTTTATTTGGATTTCCTAGGAAAATACAATTCTTACATAGGACAATGGACAAAAGAGGAATTGACACAAGTTAGGAAGATGCATACTATGCAAAGGTAGTGAAGAATCAATGGATCATATATTTTCCACGTATCCTTTCTCCAGGGTTGTTTGGAATGAAGCACTATGAATCTCATATGGGACAAACAAGTGGGAACAACTAAATTTAACATATTGTCTCTTCTTATAGTTAACAAAAAAATCTAAAAAAGATTTTAAGGCTTTTCCTTGATTTGTGATATGGAGAATTTGGCTCTCAAGAAATAGCATGATTTTTCAAGGCTTGGATATGAATATAGAGAAGGTAACTCATAAAATTAGGTTATCCTTCAAAGGTAGCTGGAAATATTTAAATGATCAATCTTAGTGTAGTATACCTAGGGGGGTAATATGGGGTAGATAGGGAGGTACCCAAGGAGGATAATAATAGATATATGGCTATGTATTTCTATGTATGGAGGCCATTTTTAATAAATAAGGCCCATGTAATAGTGTGGAAACAATGAATGTAAGAAGGATTACTAGAAGGTTCCACCTACTAGAATTTTCCTTCTCCATAGTATTCGTAGGAGGTCAATGAATGTAAGAAGGATTACTAGAAGGTTCCACCTACTAGAATGTTACTAGGAGGCAGATATTACTATATAAATAAGTATAAACAATGTAATGAAGCATGGTGAAGAATATTGTAATTGATAAGCAAATTATTGCTTGAGGAGTGTTTCATTCCTCAAGGAATAATATTTAGTATTACCGTACCTTTAGGGTTTTCTCTAACTCTTGTGTTCATTATGTTGTGTGAATGCTTTGATTTATATTGTTGAATTTAAGGTTTTATCTTCTAGATTATATTTTCATATCTTAGGTACAAAAAATTTGGTATTAGAGCTCTTTCTTGGGCCAAAAAAAGGGAATATTTTTTTTTTGTAGATTTTTTCAATGAAAAAAAGGGGGCAGTGTACTTCACACTAAATTTTAAATTTTTTGAGCATAGTTTGTAGAAACCAATTGGATATTTGAGTTTCTCTCAGAAAATTGCCCAATTTTAAAAAACAAATCATCCAAAACGAAGTCTAGGACGTGAAGTTTTTCGCAATTTAAAATCAATAAATTTTCAGGGTTTTTCCAAGGATTGCCATGCGATCTGCAGATCAAATATCTTTTGCTCAAGTGCTCAAATTTCAATCAAATCAGTGACTATAGATGCAAAAGGGTTGTGGAATTTCATAATTGTTGTCATCATAGCCAATTGGAGAAGTATAACCACAATTATGCCCATTTTAATTTAGCAGCCTCAAGGAGCTCCATTGAAAAATAAGTTATTTTTATAAACCCTAGTTTTGGTTGTAGATTTCTTTCAAGCAAGATGCATTTTACTCGCAAAGGGGATGGCCCTAGTATTGAAGAATTCATAGAATCTCAAAAGTCATTATGGAAAAAGCATTGGAAATTTTGGATAAATTGTAATTTAGTAGGTGATGTGGCCATTTGGTGGAAGTTGCTTAACCATAGCAAGATGATGGCACTCTCAAATGAAGAATTTGCAAAAGCATTTTTAGATAGGTGGTCTCATGTTGGGAAACAAGGATAAAGAGATCACCAATGATTTATTTTCATGTGGCAACTCTATATTACAGTTCGTGGATGTATTCATAAAGAAAAGCTTATTGTTTCTATTAACCCTAGTTGCAACAAATTTTTATCAATGTTTAATTAGTTAACAGATTGCAAGTTTTTGCAAAACATATCCAAAGCACACAAGTTTAGGGTAAGACTATTCATTTTTTTAAATATTTGAAGCTTAGCACAGATAAATATGTTTTACATTCTAATTTTTCATGCCATATATATATATATATATGAATGATGTGGATATTGTTTTGGGATATCCTTGGATGAAATCAGGTTGTACGATTAATATTAATATGAAAAAGAACTTTTTGAAGCTTTGGTACAAGAAAAAGAAGATCACATTGCAGGATATGTCTCTTAGTAAGCAAGAAGGGCCCAAGGGGCCACATGAAGAAGTCACTGCAAATAAAATAGTTGCAATACCTAATGACACATCAGATAAAGACTTTGGGCTTGAATTGGAAGAAGAGTGTATAGAAGCACTTGAAGAAAAACACAAGAAAGGGCTTAAAAGAGAAGAAGAAGCTAAGGAACCACATGTTGAAGAGTTAAGGAAAGAAGAACTGATTTATAAAGTTGTTATATATTGCCACCCTCACCACTCAAAGAAACAACAATCATCAAGGCAAGGGCGTGGGAATCGACAAACTTATTATGGACCAACATGGCACCAAAAAGACAAGCAATCGATAGGTACATGTAGATATCATAATAACACATCAAGGAGTAATCGAGTTCCACATCAAGGTGGTAAGGAAGCAATTGGACCTCATGTTCAAATTTCACTAGGATGAATGGATGCTCGTGCTTGGTACTAGTTGGCCACATTGCTTAGCCGATCATATTGTATGGTTTTTTCCCATGTTTTGAGGAAGAAACATGTGAAGGGAGATGGAACATAGTATACCTAAAGGGTAATATGGGGTACCTATGGAGGTACCCAAGGAGAATAATAATATATATATTTCTATGTATTTCTATGCATGGAGGCCATTTTTAATAATTAATTCCTATGTAATAGTGTGAAAACAAAGTATGCAAAAAGGATTACTAGAAGGTTCCACCTACTAGAATGTTCCTTCTCTAGAATATTCCTAGGAGGTCAATGAATGTAAGAATGATTACTAGAAGGTTCCATCTACTAGAATTTTATTTATCTAGAATGTTCCTAGGAGGTAGATATTACTATATAAAGAAGTATAAGAATTGTAATGAACCATGGTGAAGAATATTGTAATTGATAAGAAACATATTGCCTGAGGTGTGTTTCCTTGCTTTAGAAGGTTCCACCTACAAGAATGTTCCTAGGAGGTAGATATTACTATATAAAGAAGTATAAAAAATGTAATAAAGCATGGTGAAGATAAGAAAGTATTATTTGAGGAGTGTTTCCTTCCTTAAGGAATAATATTTGGTGTTACCCTATCTCAAGGGTTTTCTTTAATTCTTGTGTTCATTCTTTTGTGTGAATGCTTTGATTGATTTATTTATTTTGTTGTGTTAATGTGTTTACTTTGATGTTTGTTATGACTGTTTATTCTATTCACGATTAAGTGAAAAAATCATTAAGTTTTATGTGTTTGTAACTTGATCCTACTACCCAAGTACATACAATTTCACTTGCAATTTTAAAGAGACTCAAGCCTTTTCATTTTCAGATCACCAACTGAGAAGAAGAATGAACGATTAAGTTTTTCTGGTTAAAGGGAGAGAACATGAGAAAATATCTCAGAGAATTTGTATAAAAAATGAAGGGTCGTGAGCTTGATGTTGAGGGAGCATCTGATAAACCTCGGAGAGGCTGTGACAGAGAAAGGATCTCTGAGAATTTGTAAAAGTTCGCTAGTGATATCATGGCTTGGTACGAGGGTGGCCAAAGTGCTAAGAATGAATGCCTCTGAGCCTCCAATTGGGTGGAAAGGCAAAACCCACATTCAATTGGTCATTGATCGACTGTAATAGATAAGTATTTCATATACCCTATGTAATAGAATTGAAATGCATGATTTGAACATCTGTAATTGTGATAAATTGTGCCTCACGTGAAATTGACGGTAACAATGCTTACTGTTCTTTTGTAAACTGTTGCATTTGAATGGTTCTAAGATGACAAGTTTGGCCTCTAGGCTGGTTGGAAAATCCTCAAGGTGTTTTTTCCATGGATCAACTTCACAGTTCTAGAGTCGGGGAAGACTCTATGGGACTGCCACAATCCCGTCGATCCCTCAAAATACCTTTCTCTATTTTAGAACTTAAGTTCTGTGAATGGAAGGTGCTTCCTTCAAACCAATCATCCAAGAGACCATGGGCTCATGCCCATGGCCTTAACCAAATCTTGGCTAAGAGTTATGAGTGTAGCCTTTGGAGCTTGACAAAGTTCCATAGGACCAGGTCCATGGAACCCTTCGCTACACCCAAAAAGGAGCTAAGTTATTCCAGACTGCGGGGGTCTAGAGCTCTGGGGTGAATGAACATTGCACTGTCCAAATGCATCGAAGGCGACCTGTCAGACCAGTAACTTGATGGTTGAATGACAGTTGGTAGTCATTTACCCTTTATCGTAGGATTTATCCCCTTGTTAAACCCCGATCCACTTCTCAGACGCGAAGTAACACGAGTTGTAGATCTGAGGGTATTTGGGATCTCCCCTCACCATTGGATCTATGATGTGGTTAGTACGATGTTGACCACTTCGTGAGAATATAGGTGTTATAACACCAAAACTCCCGAATGACGAAGTCGCGAAGTAATGTGGGTCGTCGACCTAAGGATCCTTCGGGACCCCTCTTGACCGCTTGATCGTGGGGACATGTGTATCACGTTGAGAGCATGTGGGGGTCCACGCATCAAGAAATGGTGATGCCATGTGTGGTGGCCTTGTGACATAGTAAAAAAGTGTCCGTAACTCGAGGCATGTGCCACACATCTTGCCATCGTATTTTGGGTTGACAGGTGTCCCTCTAGGAGTGGTCGAACACTAAAACCAAGGGACCTTTGAGCTAGAGTCATGTGCCATTGATCTGGGGAGTCCATTGAGGACCTCTCCCAACCATCCCATCATTATTCGACTCTCCGGATAAACCCCAATTCAGGTGATTTAGGATGCAAGGTGTGGAGTTTCCCCGAACGCCGAAGTTGCGAAGCGACGAGGACTGCTGATCCAAGGATGCTTCAGGATCTCTCCTGACCATTGGATCTAGATTGTGGTCAACCCAACGCTGACCACTTCGGGAGCAAAAAAGAAATTACACAACCAAACCCCCGAACTTCGAAGTCCCGAAGCAATGAAGGCTGTAGATCTGACGATCTACGTGGACATGTCTCGACCGCGAGATACAATGTATTAAGAGGTTTCTTATAGGAGTTCAGACTTTGGAGCTCCGAGCAATTTCGCAGTTAGGAGAGGCTAGAGACTCCCAGAGGCTATCATTTTGGAGCACCGTGGCACCATGTTCGACATGCCATGTGTCACCTTGATTCGTGCCTTTTACAAACCTTATGTGACAATTGGAACGTGACACATGTCACCCATTGATGGGGCCACGTGTCGTCTCTGCCCTATGCCACATGTTAACACCCTGACACATGCTCGCTGGCCTAATAGCTGGTGGAATAACCCATGGCACTAGGAGTTTAGAACTTCAAGAAACTTGGGAAGGAGTGATGCTGGGGTTAGCTGGCCGAAGAACTGTACCTACTTGTCCCTGCTTCTATATTTAACACACCACCACATGTAAGTGTGGGCCCTTTGGGAGTCCGATTTTCAGAACTCCGACGTTTTGGGTGTGGTATATTGGATAAGTTGAAAGGGCTGAAGGTCGGAGCCACGTGGCAGGATTTAGGGCTTTTGAAACTCTGGAGGAATATGAGAATAGAAAAAAAGGGCGTTCAACGCTGAAGCACCGAACGCTGAAATCCATTAATCCTTTGTGTTAAACGAGGGTGAATTTTAGTCGTTGGATTTAACGGTGGATGGATTTCTACCATAGATGCTGGAGCATTGGGGAACTCCAGGACTTTGGGGAACATCCCCTGTAATCGCCCCTCCAGCGGCCATGTCATTGATAAAGGGTGACAACCTTGGTCGAGTCCGTCCTAGGTAGGATGGTGCGAATGAGTTGAACCCAAGTGGGTGCCACCTGGCCCTTGGCCAATGATGTCAGAAGAGCTTCATAAGGGCATAACTTCCAATCCAGAGCTCAGATTTGAGCATGGTAACATTTGTTGTAAATATTTGGATGAGCAGATGATAATGGAGACCTCATGAAGAGGATTCAAGATGATTAAGAAAAGTGAAAATTTGATGCCCCATCCCTTAAAAAGGTACTAAGGGGTCAGGTGTGTTACAAAATGGTATTAGAGAGGGAAAAAACACTTAGCCTGCTTGGGCTCACGAAAGAGTCAAGTGATTATTTTTCTTTCTTAGAAAAATTTAAAGGAGAGGGCACCCTGCCCTACCCTATCTAGAAAAACATGATTCAAACATGGGCATGGATGGGCCGGAGAACAATCATAAGACTAGTTTACCAAGGCTAAGATGAATCTGTTGAGAGTATTACTATCGTATGGAAATTATCTGCATAAGTTCCTTGAGGAGAAGGATGCAGATTAAAATTCAGTTGGGATTTTACCCAACGAAATTGAAACATGCTAGACTATGGGAGAAGAAGCCTATAACTTATTTTGGAGAAATGATAACCAATCCTACAAAAGTGGGATTACACCGAGGGACATTAATAATAAAACTTGGATGAAAATGGAATAAACTTGTTTTAAGGAGTACTTGAGTATAGAAGGAACATGGACTGAATAGGCGGTAGGAATTGCCTAAAAGTGGGCTTATGAAGCCTCTATTAATTAAAAGTGTTGATTAAATGAAGGATTTGGAATTGGGAGAATGATCCCCCATGTCTAGAGGCATTATGGAAATATGTGAGGTTAACCTACTTGACCTGTCATAACTAAAAAATACTTTTGGGATAATCCCCTATTTGCAAAGTTAAAAGTGTTAGACAAACAGGACCGCGGAGCAATAAAATAAAACAAATGCGGAAACAAAACACAGAAGATACACAATACAATAGAGACACAGATTTACGTGGTTCACCCAGTGTGGGCTACGTCCACCAGAGAAATTGCCAGGTCCTTCCTTTATTATTATCCAACAAATGAAGGGATACAACCTACAACAAAACCCGCTGTAACTTCCTCTTATTTCTCTCACAGTCTCCTCTCTCAGAATACAATACTCGCCATAATGCATAGCCGCAATACATTTCCCTCATAACAGAGGATTGCCTTCTAGGGCAAAAAACCTTAACATAATTTCTACCGTTAGATCTGCGACCTTATAATGAACGGTCCAGATTTACAATGAAATTACAATATACATTTACAAGGCATTTTTCCGTTCGAGGGACGCTGCCCCGAATCCCCCAGCCGGGGGGATAGCCCCCCCGGACCCCGCAGAGGGGGTACCCCCCCTCTGCACTCCCCCGCGTGGAAGAGTGTACATATTTATGGGGTGTAAAGTCTTCATGGGATATAAACATGGCTGAAAGAAAGGACCTCTGAATTAGGAACATAATCAGGCTCCACAACCAACAATATCCCACTTGGAGACTAATCTCAACAACTCCACAGCTGTTGTCTATGATGGAATCTAAACCTTCTTGGACCTGGAAAATTTCTCATCTTCATATTCATTCTTGAAGACCAACTGAAACTGAGCAGGAACTCAGTTTCTCTCTGGTTACTCCCTTAGTTAACACGTCTGCAGGATTCTAGCTAGTGTGTATCTTTTCCAAATTCAAATGTCCATCTTCGAAGGTGGATCGTATGAAGTGGTACCTCAACTGTATATGCTTATTATTTGAATGGAAGGCTGAGTTCTTTGCAAGATGAATTGCAGTCTCACTGTCACAGTACAACCTGTTATTCTCCTGCTTCTTTCCCAATTCCTCCATAAACCTTTGTAACCAAATCATCTCTTTACTAGCCTCTATAGTAGTAACATACTCTGCCTCTATTGTTGAAAGTGAAACAACCTTTTGCAGTTTCTAAATCCAACTTACTGTTGTTCCACCTATAGTAAAAACATACCCCGTGGTGCTCCTCTTGCTGTCTTTATCACCTGCCATATCTGAATCAACCTATCCCTATAGAAAAGTGTCTGAACCTCCAAAACATAATGCATGAGTAGCAGTACCTCTCAAATACCCGAGAATCCACTTTACTGCCTCCCAATGTTCTTTACTTGTATTGTTCATATACCTGCTCACAACTCCCACTGCATGTGCACTATCTGGTCTTGTGCAAACCATTGCATACATCAAGATGCCAACTGCTGATGAATAAGGGAGCCTAGACATGTATTCTATCTACTCCTGTGTCTTGGGACACATTTTCTTAGTTAATTTGAAATGGCTGGCCAAAGGTGTACTAACTAGTTTTGCATTCTTCATTCTAAACCTCTCCAACACCTTCTCTGTGTACTCACCCTGAGACAATGTCAATTTGCGATTTTTTCTGTCTCTTGTTATTCTCATGCCAAGGATTTTCTTTGCATCACCCAAATCCTTCATCGCAAATGAATTGGATAATTTCTTCTTGAGCATATTTATATCCTGCATATTAGATCCTACAATAAGCATGTCATCTACATACAGTAGCAATATAATATAGCTTCCATTTTCTAGCCTTTTAAAATAAACACAGTGATCAGAATGACATCTACTATAACCCTGTTCTGTCATAAACCTGTCAAACTTCAAATACCACTACCTTAGAGCTTGCTTTAATCCATACAAGCTCTTCTTCAACCTACATACCAAATTCTCCTTCCCTTTGACCTCATACCCCTGTGGCTATTGCATATAAATCTCTTCCTCCAAATCCGCATGGAGAAAAGTTGTTTTTACATCTAACTGTTCAAGATGCAAATCTTCTACTGCCACAAGACTTAAAATAGTCCTAATGGAATTCATTTTAACAACATGTTATAACCCTATAATTTTTAGGATCAACTGGTGACTGAAAATGTTATCTCTTTAGTGTTTTTGTTCGTCAAATGATTTTTCATTCTGCAAATAATTTGAAAAAAGAAAAAGAAAAGAAAAAGAAAAGAAAAAAAGAGGGCATAAAAGAAATTCAATAGAGCCCCATGCAATAACAATGACTTGGTCAATACCTTTCAATCATGGCTAAGTTCTTTTAAATTGATGTTGATAGGAGTAGTGAATAAGCTTGGCTAAACTATTTAATCTTAGCCAAGTGATCTAGGTTAGTTAGTGAATAAATCTGACCAGACTGCCTAATCTTGGTCAGATAGCCCTAGGATAGAGTAATTTCTTAGTCCAACAGTTTAATCTGGGCTAATTGTCATAGGTAATTAGGTTAGAACATAGGGTAGTTTGCTTTATTTCAATAAAACTAGCTCGATGATAAATGTTGAACCATGTCTTTGAGGTTTAAAAGGTTTGATGTCTAACCCCTTGGTGATAGAAACATGGAAAAGCTCAGGAAAAACCCACAATATGCACTTATCCTAAGTTTTTCTGGGCGTATATGCCTTCGTGCTCACAATTATGCACAACTCATGTCTGGACGGCTCATATGTTCGCTTCCAGATCTACAGTGGACAAGTCTTTCCGGACCCCCCCCCCCCC
>ML789149.1:168498-183766 GCA_009831015.1 Picea engelmannii | reverse complement strand
CAAAAGAGCCATGTGCATATTATTTTATCCTAAGTCCTTTGGAAGGACCCGTGAGTTTCCAAGTGGTGGGAAGAAGGCGTACGGATGGGATGCATGCAGTTCCCAGGGTGACAAGTGTCAACCCTGGTGCATGCAAATAAAACGGAGACAACAAGCCGTGAAGTGTGGGTGGACTCCATTCGACCCGACGACTGGAGCGAGAGCCGGGGAGGCCAGTTTGCGAGAGACCTACGTGTAATCCTGATACAAAGAGAAAAAGCCTGTGTTGTCCTGAAGAATCCATGAACACCCTATCCATTGAGCGTGGAGTCTATGTTTGTCTCTGAGAAAGCCCGTGTCTCTGAGAAAGCCCGTGTCTTTGAGGAAACCCGTGTGCGTTCCCTGAATGAGAAGCCTGTGCTAAATTGAGTGGAAGTGTCTGTGTTATTCGGTGAAGCTGAGCTAGCATGTGCGTGGAGTCCCTGTTCCGAGAAACATTGCTGTGAGATCATCTAGCGATTGCTGGACTGAATTGGGGAAACCCGTGTCTGTGTTTCCTGTGGATGGTCGTGACTGCGCAGTACTGGACTGCGTGATGTTTGTTGGCCTGTGAGAGACTCCTCCAGGTGAGGAAGTGCACAGAGGGAGAAGAGGACTCCTGGAAGGAACCCTGTAGCTGCCATAAAGCCCGGAGAATTCCGGTCCGGTCTGTTCCTGTAACCCAAGGTAAGGGAGACTGGCAGCCGAAGGACTGTTTGGGTGACAGAGAAGGTGCACTCTCCTGGGGTGGAACATGCATGTGGGGAATGAGGGTCTGTGTGCAGTGAGCGTGGGAGATTCCTGGGAGAGTTTCTTCCTGTTGAATGTGTATGTGTTGTCTTCCCTGTAACCTCAGCCTGAGTCTAGATTCCTTGCCTTGGGGTGGAGCTCGGTCCCAGCTCGGGGGTGATCTACTGTTGAGCTGATGAACAGTGTGGTCTAAGGCTGGGAGGTTNGTGGAAGGCCTGCACTTGGTTGGTGATTTCTACAGCAGATAAAAGATAGGTATATCTGAATTATGTTTTAACACATTTGAGCATGACTGTACTGTTTTGTATCATGCTTTCCGCTGTGTAAATGAAATACTGTTGCATGTTATGGTTTGTTAATGGTAACAGTAACTTATATATTTTACTCTGTGAATTAAGTGTGTTTAATCCTGGTTAAATGCATTTGTTTTTAAATCCATGTAATGAATGGTGAACCGAGAGGTTAGGGTGAACCTGGGTAGTGTAAAAGGGTACACTAGAATTTGGTATCAGAGCAAATTGGTACACTACAGGTGATGTCATGTGTGGTGGCCTTGTGACACAGTAAACAATTTTTGGTAACCTAAGGCATGTGCCACACATCTTAACAACATGTTTCAGGTTGACAGGTGTCCCTCTAGGAGTGTCCGAACACTAAATCCTGGGGACCTTTTGTTGGAATATTGGTTGTTGTCATTGATGTCAACCCTAGTCATTGGTTTTGGACCAAAATATTGATAAGGGTATTTGGACATGAAAGACAATGCACATGCATATACAACACCCATGGATGGATAGTATACATCTTGTTGTTTCCGGTGGTATGTGGCACATCACGTGGATCCTCATGGTTGAGGAGAAATGAATTTTTGAAGATGACAAAGTAAATTGAAGAAGGAAGTACATGTAGTCCCTAAAGATAATTAAAGAAAAGAATTACAAAATAAGAAAGTGTCAGGTTGGCCCTAATGTTAAAAGGAAGTGACATAAATGGTATAAATAAATATCATTATACATTCATTTGATAAACAAGTCGAATTTCATAGGAAATCAGAAGTAAAGAAGGCCGGATTTCAAGGGAGGAGGAAGTCTTTTGGTGATGTGTTCTAAGGTATGTTATTTTCAGGTCATCTTACCATTTTTGCTATAAATTTTTTTCTAGAACGATTCAGATGTGAAATTGCTATGGTATTGAGAATACATATCAAGGTACCTGTGGTAAAAATTTTAACTCTTTATTCGCTATAATTATGGAGATACACTCTGTGGAAGATAATTTTTTTGACCAGTCCTGAAGCTAGTCAATAAACAAGCATTCCGGGTAAAACAATCATAACTTCTTCATCGAGAATCCAAATGACATGGGAAAAATTGCATTGGAAAGAGTACAGACTTTAGTTTCTTGTGTGCGCGTTTCAGAATCTGATGTTAAATATTGAGCGCGGGGCATTCTGTACAAGTTCGGTCTCCTGAATAAACCAGAATTGAACAAGGTCTACCATTCTCTCTATAACTTCTTTTTGGGGAGGATTCAAGGAGTGAAACTTGGAGAAGTTTTAGAGAATAAACTGCAAAATATTATCTACAGGATCAGAGTATTCCAAGAATTGAATAATTGTAGAAATTGAAGAAGTCTCAGGAAGCATTATCAGGTTCTATGTGATGGTTGGTTGATGGTGATGATTTAATGTGAAGTTTTATTATCTCTCTTATATTCTTGGGCAGAAGGAAGGGACAAGGATGGAGAGTTCAACTCTCTCTTGATATTGGAGCATTGTATCTTCTTCTTGGAGGTTTTTCCCTCCCTTTACACTTGGAAGCTGCAACTACCTTTGGAAGTCATTACTTCCCTTGAATAATAACTATTGATTATTTCTCATATATTGTGCATGGTGTATTGTGGTGTATTGGTGTAACTCTTATACTATTGTTCATTTATCATTGGATTTAATTGAATGGTTTAAGTATAAGTTGAAAAATGTTTTAAATTGTACTTGATACTGATTCACCCCCCTCTCAGTATCAACAATTGGTTTCAGAGCAGGTTGCCTTCAGAACAATTTAACCACTGGAAGGAAACTCCTGAGCAGAGATGGATGACCATGAACACATTTCAAATGGGATTCAAAAATTTGATGGAAGAAATTATGCATACTTGAGTGATAGAGTGAAAACTTACCTAACGGCTTTGGGAGTAGACATTTGGTACTCAGTTATAAATGTTTATGTAATCCCAAATAATGCTCCAACCGATCCAAATGAGAAGAAGATTATGAGTTGTAACTCAAAATCCAGACATGTTATTCTAGCAGGATTGGCACCAAACATTGCTAGAAAAGTGATGGGCTATAGCACTACTAAGGATGTATGGGACAAACTCAAGAGCATCTACGAAGGTGATCCAAAAGTTAAGCAGGTCAAGCTTCAACGACATAGAGAAGAATTTGAAAATTTGAAGATGAATGAAAAGGAAGATATTGCAACCTATTTTCTTAGAGTTGATGACGTTGTTAATGCTATCAGAGGATTAGGTGAAGAGATCGATGAATCCTTGGTTGTACAAAAGTGTTGAGATCACTTCTCTTGAAGTATGATGCTAAGGTCTCTGCCATTGAAGAAACTAGGGACTTGACCAAAATGACAATGGATGAATTACATGGGTCTCTTATAGCATATGAAATGAGAACAGGTACAAAAAGTGACTAGCCAAACAATGAAGCAACCTTTAAAGCCATAAAGAAGACAAAAGACAAGGATGATGACCTTGATGAAGAAATAGAAAATTTTGTAAGAAGGTTCCAGAAGGGAAGTGGAAGATACAAAGGTAAGTATCTTCTCAAATGCTTTAACTGTGGTAGAATAGGACATATTGTTGAAAACTACTACTATAAAAAGAGAAGTCTCAACAATAAAAAGAGCTTCTACTCCAAGGATGATGACATCTCCTTAAATGAGAGTGATGAAGAAGATAATGATGGAGGAGAAGTCCTCTTCATAACCCAAGAAACCCAGGATGATGATCACAAGAATTCTAAAGAAGAAGAAATCATTTGTGAAGAAGATTCAGATGAAGAAACCAACCTTTATTCCTTTTGGGGATTCAAAGACAATGCATAGATTGAACAAGAAGATGAGAATCTTGAAAAGTTGAAGTATGTTGAAACTGAAAATAGAAACCTTAAAACACAAACATAATACTAAAAGGTGAATTGAGTAGTTGTGAAGAAGAGAATTACAAGCTTGAAAAAACCATTAATAGCTTGAAGAAACAATTAGAAGATTATGAGAAATTGAAAGCAGAATTGGATCACACAAAAGGGGAGCTCTTATTGACAACAGAAAAGTTGAAGAAGTTTAAAAAAAGCACTGAAAAATTAGATGAGATCCTTAGCAGTCAAATATCTCCAAACGACAAGACATGACTAGGATACAATGATAGTTTGAAGACAACAAAACAATAAAAGGAAGTTGAAAATGATGAAACCAATATTCCAGAGCAAGTTGAACAACAAGATATAAGACTAGAATTAAGAAGGAATGAGACATCAAGAAGATCCTCTCCCATCAAGTATGAAAGAAATTATTATGAAGGAAACTACAAAAGAATAGATCGTGAACCTAGATGGACCACACCATAAAGAAGATCACTTACGTCCAGGTATCAAAATTTCTTTCTTGGACATTGTTATACTTGTGGAAATTTTGGACACAAGGCAATCAATTGTAGAATCAATGAAAGGAATAACTATGCAAGCTACATGAATGGTGAAAGTAGTAGATATGGAAATGTTCATAGACTTGTCAACAAAAATTATAATCCATTTGACCTATTAATGGATCAAAATATTGTATGTTACAAGTGCAATAATCTTGGTCACAAAGAACGAGATTGCAGAGAGATGAAGGAAGATAATTGTATGCCAAAAGTCTGCATAACAACTACAACATGGAAAAGGAAATAAATTCCACACAATGAAAATTGTCGAGTAGCATTCGTCGCTAAAGAATGTAAAGAAGAATATGAATGGTTCATAGATAGTGGGTGCTCATCGCATATGACTGGAGATCAAAGAAAATTTGTCAGGTTGAAGAAAAAGGGTGGAAATGTTGCATTTGGAGATGACTCATTTACCAAAATAATTGGAAAAGGCACTGTAAATCTTGGAAGTGAAAATGTAAAAGCAAGAAAAGTCCTATTGGTTGAAGACCTGAAGCATAATCTACTCAGTGTTAGTAAAATGTGTGATCAAGGATGCACTCTTACGTTTGACTCCCGAATATGTAAAATCAGTGAAAATAACCCAGGAAGATTAGTTGCAACTGCAACAAGAAGACCGAACAACATATACATCCTAGACATGAAGAAGAGAGAGAAGATAGAAGCCACATAAAAGGATTCCAAGGAAGAAAAAGTCCCAAAGACCAAAAATAAGGATGAAGTATTATTGAGTGCCACATGTTCAGGGGGAGCAACCCGAAAGAAGAGAGTTACCTTTTGCCATTAAACTCAGGGGGAGAATCCCTACCCTTTGCCATTGATGTCAAAGGGGGAGAGAAATTGGGATAATGATGATAGGGGGAGAATGGGTGTTTCCATCAATGACAAGGGGGGAGATTGTTGGCATATTGGTTGTTGTCATTGATGTCAACCTTAGTCATGGGTTTTGGACCGCAAGATTGATAAGGGTATTTGGACATGAAGGACAATGCACATGCATATACAACACCCATGGATGTATAGTATACATAATGTTGTTTCCGGTGGTATGTGGCACGTCATGTGGATCCTCATGGTAGAGGATAAATGAAGTTTTGAAGATGATAAAGTGAATTGAAGAAGGAAGTACCTGTACGCCCTGAAGATAATTAAAGAAAATAATTACAAAATAAGAAAGTGTCAGGTCGGCCCTAATGTTAAAAGGAAGTGACATAAATGGTATAGATAAATATCACTATACATTCATTTTATAAACAAGTCGAATTTCATAGGAAATCAGAAGTAAAGAAGGCCGGATTTCAAGGGAGGATGAAGTCTTTTGTTGATGTGTTCTAAGGTATGTTATTTTAAGGTCATCTTACCATTTTTGCTATAAATTTTTTTCTAGAATGATTCAGATGGTGAAATTTCTATGGTATTGAAAAGACATATCAAGGTACCTATGGTAAAATTTTCATCTCTTTATTCACTATAATTATGGAGATACACTTTGTGGAAGATAGGGTTTTTGACCAGTCCTGAAGCTAGTCAATAAACACGTGTTTCGTGTAAAACAGTCATAACTTCTTCATAGAGAATCCAAATGATGTGGGACAAATTGCATTGGAAAGAGTACGGACCGTAGTTTTGTGTGTACAATTTTCAGAATCCGAAGTTAAATATTGAGCGTGGGGCGTTCTGTACAAGTTCGGTCTCCTGAATAACCCAAAATTGAACAAGGTCTACCATTCTCTCTATAACTTCTTTTTGGGGAGGATTCAAGGAGTGAAACTTGGAGAAGTTTCAGAGAATAAACTGAATAATATTATCTACAGGATCAGAGTATTCCAAGAATTGAATAATTGTAGAAATTGAAGAAGTCTCAGGAAGCATTATCAGGTTCTATGTGATGGTTGGTTGGTGGTGATGATTTAATGTGAAGTTTTATTATCTCTCGTATATTCTTGGGCGGAAGGAAGGGGAAAGGTTGGAGAGTTCAACTCTCTCTTGATATTGGAGGATTGTATATTCCTCTTGGAGGTTTATCCCTCCCTTTACACTTGGAATCTGTAGCTACCTTTGGAATTCATTACTTCCCTTGAAAAATAACTATTGATTATTTCTCATATATTGTGCATGGTGTATTGTGGTGTATTGGTGTAACTCTTATACTATTGTTCATTGCTCATTGGTTATAATTGAATGGTTTAAGTATAATTTGAAAAATGTTTTAAATTGTACTTGATATTGATTCACCCCCCTCTCAGTATCAACACCTTTGAGCTAGATTCGTGAGTCATTGATCTGGGGAGTCCATTGAGGACCTATCCCAACTGTACAATCATTATTCAGATCTCCGGCTAAACCCCACTTTGGGTGATTCAAGATGAAAGGTGTGGAGTTTCCTCGAACGCTGAATTCGTGAAGCGACAAGGATTGCCGATCCGAGGATTCTTCAAGATCTCTCCTGACCGTTGGATCTAGACCATGGTCAGCCTGATGCTAACCACTCTAGGATCAAAAATAAATTTACACATCCAAATCCCCGAACTATGAAGTCACAAAGAAACAGAGGCCATAGATCTATGGATTTGCGTGGATATGTCTTGACCGTGGGATAAAATGTGTTCGAAGATTGCTGGCAGGAGTTCAAACTTTAGAGATCCGGGCGATTTCTCATGTTGGAGAGGCTGTCAGTCCATAGTGATGTGGTACACTGACGTCACCTATGGTGATGTGGACCCATGTTTGGCATACCACATGTTATCTTGATTCATGCCTTTTACAGACTTTATATGCCAATTGGAATGCAAAATGTGTCACCCATCGATGGTGCCACGCGTCGTCTCTTCCCTATGTCTCGTGTTAACACCTTGGCACACGGTCACTGGCCTAATAGCTGGTGGAATACCTCGGGGCACTAGGAGTTCGGTACTTCGAGAAACTTGGGAAGGTGGGACGCTGGGGTTAGCCGACCGAGGGCTCAAACCTACCTATCCTTGCTTCTACGTTTAACATGCCACCACGTGCAAGTGTGGGCCCTTTGAGAGTCCCGATTTCAGAACTTCGGATGTTTGGGTGTGGTATATTGGATAAATTGAAAGGGCCAAAGGATGGAGCTACACAGTAGGATTCTGAGGTTTCGGGGCTCCAGAGGAATATGCAAATAGAAAAAAAGGTCGCTGAACTTTGAAGTGCCGAACGCTGAAATCCCTTAAGCCTATGTGTTAAATGAGGGCAAATTTTAGTCATTGGATTTAATGGTTGATGGATTTCCACTTTAGATGCTAGAGTGCTGGTGAACTCCGATACTTCAGTGAACATCCTCTGTAACCTCCCTTCCAGTGGCTATGTCGTCACTAAAGGGTGACAACCTTGGTCGAGTCTGTGCGAGGTAGTATGGTGCGAATGAGGTGAATCCAAGTGGGTGCCACCTGACCCTTGACCAATGATGCCAAAAGAGATTCAGAAGGGCATAACTTCCAATCCAGAGCTCAGATTTGAGCATGGTAACAGTCGTTGGAAAAATCTTGACGAGAAGATGATGATGGAGACCTCAAGAAGAGGATTCAAGATGATTAAGAAAAGCAAAATTTTTATGCCCCATCTCTTAAAAAGGTACTTAGGGGTTGGGTGTGTTACAAAAGAGAAGTACTCGCTACATCCATGGGAAACCCACACGAAATCCACAAGAGAACATGCGGAGGCCGAGCACTTTTGAAATATTGGGGGCTCAACAACAAGAGCATCATATAGATCCATTTAAGGGCATCACATGTCAATTACAAGGAATTGAGCCTAGGTGGGGAGGGTGATCCAAAAAGGATCCAGAGTAGTCTAAGGATAACTCAGAATTTGCAGAAGCACCTCAGGAAGCTTAGAATGGCCTCAATAGACAGAGAAAAGGAAAATATTCAAAGTCCTCAAAACTCAGTGAAATCAACATCATCGTGAAGAGAATGTCGAAAGCTTTCCAACAACGTAAACGACTCATCAAATGGAGTTACAGATCAAAACATATTCACGGTCAAAGTTTTGGTCAACCTAGCCTAGTTAGTAGGGATGAGTCAACATCCGTACTGCTGAAGTCAACATCAGTACGGATGACATCAATGTCCATACAAGGTATGTGTCACACGCAGAGGGTGACATGTGTCATGATGATGTGGTAGCACCAGAGGCTACCACATGTCACTCATTTTTGGCATTTTCCGGATAGTCCGTGGACCAATGGAAAAGTGCCACATGGAAGTTCGTACAACCATGTGGAAATCCATATGGCCACTCGATAGGTGACATGGAAAGATGATGCGACAGGGATGACATGGTATGACTGTGAAATGTGGTGACGTGGGCCAATGAAAAGTCGCCACATGGCAGCGAAAAAATGCACAGTAAGGTCCAACAACCAAAATTTTCAAAAAAAAGACGGGGTTGGTTGGCGCCAACCCCCAATCTTCCATATTTAAATAGTTATCCCGCCATATCTGGCCAGTTGAAACCACTTACCACCAAATCTTACGTCATCGCCAGAGTTAGCAAGGATCCCACAGTTTATACGTTGGCAATATATATATAAACAATGTATTAAAAGGGGAGGCCTGTGGGTTTGACCCCGGGACCTCCCCAACAAACACTCTTTAAATTGCCTCCGCCAACCGTTGGACCAAACGATCCCATTAGTTAATCTTCCCACATTTTTTATTTAAATTTTGATTTCTCAGTGCATAAGGGGAAGGACCAGGGTGTGCGACGGTACGGTTAGGAACAAATTTCAATATATATTCCGTTAATTTATTGTAAGTTGCAGGCACAAAAACCGAGACAAAATTTCTCTTGGGCCTAAAAGTGCAAGACTCAGATCGAGGCGTGGAGACAATCGTTTTTGGGTAATTCGATGCCACAAATTCAGTGGTGTTGTTTGATTTCTGATCTGAGCAAAGATTTTGTAGCTTAACTCCAGAATGAGGTATACTTATGTATTTTGCCAAATTCTTTTGTTGAGTTAATAAAAAGGCCTACCCATTTGAGAGAAGGTCCCAGAGACATAGTACACCAGGGACAAACTCCGTTATCAAGTTTTTGTGTTCATATCTCATGCTTATGTCTCTTTATCATTGAGCTTTGCTTCTCTATGGTGCATTTTAGTTTATACTCATTTAATACAATTCTTTAATAAGTCACATTGATGAAAAGATCCTGGATCATGTTGGTATCAGAGAAGTCGTCTTTGAATTGAATTGTTGAGTGTGAATGCTTACTAGTGCCAAGCATAAATAGGGTTAAGGAACACTTAATAATTTCAACCCTGAAGTTGGCCATGCATCTTGAAGGAAGAAAGTGGATGAAGAGGACAAGCATGATGAACATGAGAAAAACTTCCATATGGTCTTCTATCACATGTCAGATATGGTCGAGAAAATGTATGGAGATTAGGAGAAGAGCATGGAAAAGAAAGGGAAGAAAAAGGAAGCATTAACGGATGAAAATGCTTCGGTGAGTCAAGGGGTTGGAGGAGACCCTCTCGAGCCTCCATCTTCACCATCGAGTTCTAGCTCTTCTTTCTCTGATCATTCTTATCGTTATCATCATTCTAACCATAAATATTCTTTTAAGAAACCATTATTAAAGCTTGATGTAAAATTTTCTTTACCTATGTTTAATGGAGATGATAATCCTGAAAATCTAGATAATTGGATTTGACTAGTTGAAGTATATTTTCGTGTTCATCAGATTGATAAAGAGGAATTTAAAGTGCAATTGGCCTCTCTTCGGTTGGAAGACACTGCTCTCGTATGGTGGGAGAGAAAACTTCAGGATATAAGTAAGTGTGGTAATCTTCTTTCCTCATGGTCAGAATTTAAATCAACAATAAGGAAGCAATTTTGTCCATTGGGTTATTTACATAAAGCAATGATGGAATGGAAAACTTTAATACAAAGTAAAGGTCAAACTGTACAAAGTTTCACAGAAGGATTTAGGAAGAAAGCTCTTGCATTAAACATTCCTTTAGATTCTTATGAAACTTTAATGAAGTATATTGGCACACTTCACAATTATATTCGTCATACTTTACTATTGTTTAACCCCACCAGTCTTGATGAAGTTTGTGTGCAAGCCACTCACCTTGAGAACATGGGAAGGCATTTTCAAGAAGATCCCACAAAGAATTTTTCCGAATTCTCACACAAGCAATTCAAAGGAAAGTTTCAAAGGAAGGAAAAAACAACCGCCACTGTAAAGAGGGAATACGGAAAGCCATCTTGCACTCATTGCAAGAATAATGGTCACAATGATGAACAATGTTGGAAATTACATCTAGAGAAAAGACCGAAACAGTTCGGTGGAAAGGGGAATACAAAGAACGTTGCTATAGTGCAACAAGATCTTGGTTCCAATTCAGGCGACGAGGAAAAGATCACAACGGTTGGAGTACAAGGTAAAGATTCCCTTCATGCTAGTTCAAATTCCAATAATGAATCTCATGATGATGAAAGAAAGGGGGATGAATTATTTCATATAAGAGTTGTATCTAAGCACACTAAGATAGATACATTGTTTGATCTAGGTTCCCAAGTAAACTTGATATCTAAAGCACTTGTCAAAACAATGGGTCTTAAAACTAAACCACATCCAAAGCCTTATCCTCTTGGTTGGGTACGTGATAACACAAAACTTAATGTCACCAAGCCATGTAGGGTCAGATTTACTATTGCTTCAAAGTTGATTGATGAAGTGGATTTGGATGTTGTATAACTTGATATATGTGACATAGTGCTAGGGAGTCCTTATCTTTATGATAGAAAAGCAATCATCTTTCGTCATGAGAATAAATATCACCTTACTAAAGGGGGAGTGGAATATATTGTTAGATCCTACAACATGAAGGTAAGCACAACACTTGTTAGTGCAGGACAAATGAAGAGACTCATAAACACTAATAAGGGATATGTACTCATAGTCGTAAGAGAAAAGGATGTCGAAACATCTAACACTTTCCAAGGATGTGATCCTTCTTATAAGAAATAATTAATTGATATTATTTCCAAATATGATGACATATTTCAGGAACCAGACAGATTACCTCCTAAGAGGGAAATCCAACATAAAATACATCTTCAACAAAATTATCCTCTTTCAAATATGGGCATGTACAATATGTCAGTTGTATAGATGATATAAATAAAAAAGCTGGTACAAGGCTGATTGGATCAAGGGGTCATCAAGCCTAGTTCATCTCCTTGTGGTTCTCTGATTGTGATGATGCCAAAGAAGGATGGCACATGGAGAATGTGTGTTGATTACCAAGCCTTAAATAAAATCATGGTGAAAAATCGATACCCTCTTCCTCATATAGATGATTTACTTGATCAATTAAAGATTGTTGTTTATTTCACTAAGTTGGATTTGCGCAGTGGATACCACTAGATCAAGGTTGTAGAACAACATGCATGGAAAACTGCCTTTAAAATCAAACATGGATTGTTTGAGTGGGTTAGTTATGTTGTTTGAGATTTGTAATGCTCCGACAACCTTCATGCGTGTGATGAATGATATATTCAAGCCATTTATAGATGATTTTGTAATTGTGTATTTAGATGACATTCTTATATTTAGAGGGACTTGGGATGAACATGTACAACATGTAAAGAAAGTATTGGATACTTTGCAAAGGGAAAAGTTGTATGTAAAATTGTCCAAATGTGAATTTGTCAAGACTACACTAGTGTACTTAGGTCATATTGTAGGAGGAGGACAATTGAAAATTGATCCTTCCAAGATTGATGTAATTGTAAATTGGCCTAAGCCCACAAATGTAACCGAAGGACAAAGCTTCTTGGGTGAAGTTCAATATTGGAGGAGATTCATAGCAAATTTCTCTTTCATTGCAACCCCTTTGCATGCCTTAACTAGTGTGAAGAAAATTTTTTAGTGGAGAGGAAAGAAACAAACAATCGTCGACACTTTGAAGGAAAAGATAAGTACCACACCAGTATTAGCACTGCCGAATATTCATCAGCCTTTCAAGATCGAGACAGATGCCAACAGATACGCCATGGGTGTAGTATTGATGCAATATCGTAAGCCTATCTGTTACCACTTTGAAATTTTAACAAAGCTGCTATTAACTATCCTACATATGATAAAGAGTTGTATGCATTAGTTCAAAGTGTAAAGAAATGGAAGCACTACTTGTTAGGGAAGGAAACAATTATACATACAAATTATCAGCCCTTACAGTATATCCAAGCACAAACCAAGCTGCAACAATCTCGCCATTACAGGTGGATGGGTTTTCTTCAACAATTTCATTTGGTAATCAAATAGAAAAATAGTACAAGTAACAAGGTAGCTGATATGCTTTCTAGACCTCTTATTGTTGCTTCTAATTTTTTGAAGAATGCTTCTTTATCTCATGATACCTATGTGGAACAATATGCTGTTGATGAAAATTTTAAAGAGGTATTTTAAAATATAACCCATGGTGCACAGGTAGAGAAATATTGTCTGCAAGGAAAACTACTCTACCATCTTGGAAAGATATGTATTCCTACTAGTGAACGAGTCCATGTAATACAAGAAGCTCACACTTCTCTTGTGTCTGGGCATTTTGGGGTAGGAAAAACTATGGCTCATCTGCAAAGGTTTTGTTACTGGCCTCAGATGAAAGCAATTGTAACTAAATATGTAAAGGGTTGTGTGATGTGTTCTACTTCTAAGCCCACTAATAGAAAATTGGGGCTATAATCACCACTTCCTATTCCATCCCATCCATGCGAGAGTATCTCCATGGATTTTGTAGGGGGTTTACCAATGTCGAAAAGGGGTCATAACTATTTGTATGTAGTAGTGGATAGGTTTAACAAGATGTGTATCTTGATTCCATGTAAAAAGAAGATCATTGCCAAGCATACTACTAATCTCTTCTTTCAATATGTTTGGGTTCACTTTGGATTACCCACATCCATTATATTGGATCAAGATACTTGATTCCTTGGATATTTTTGGACAAACTTGTGGAGAATGATGGACACCAAGTTGAAGAGGAGCACTGCTTTCCATCCACAGACCGACAGATAGACAAAGGTTGTTAACCAAACAATGGTACTTTTGCTTCGAGGCTACTGCAAAAAGAATCCCAATTTGTGGGATGAACATATACCCTATGTACAACATGCTTAAAATCGAGCCTTACATTCCTCCACTCAGTGTTCGCCATTCGAGACATGTTTTGGGTATTTTCCTAGGTTCCTTTAGACTTGATGTATGGGAAATATGTCGATTCCAATGAAGAAATAAATGAAGACAGAGCCCATAAGTTCATTCAAAGGATCCAACAAGTACACCAAGAAGTCAAAGAACAATTGGAGAAGAGTCAATCACAATATAAAGCTCGACATGACAAACACAGGGTTGATCATCAATTTGAGGTTGGAGACCATGTGTGGCTTCACATAAACAAGGAGCGGTTGAAGGGTGAAGGCAAGAAGCTCAAGCCTATCCGATATGGGCCCTTCACTATTTTGGAGAAAAGCGACACGAATGATTTTCGTTTAGATCTTCCACCTTATATGCAGATCTACTCAGTTGTAAATGTGGAAAAACTGAAACTTTTTGAGCCTCCCATGATCATGGATTAGGGTGAGGAAGTTTCGATACCTTCATTTGATGAGTTTTCTCTTGAGTACTTGGATGACTTGAAGGAAGATATCATCCTGGACAGAAGGACGAGGACTTCACGTAGGGGTGATGTTGATTATCTTCGAGTGGGCTTAAAGGGCATGCATCCAAGAAAAGCAAAGTGGATTGAGAAGGACAAGGTGAGGGAAATATTCCCTCACTTATCTGTTGATTGATGAAATCTTTTGGTGGTCCAAAAATCTCTCAGTGGGGAGGTGTGATCCAACAAGGATCCAAAGAAGTCTAAGGATAACTCAAAATTCATAGAAGCACCTCATCAAGCTTCAGAATGGCCTCAACAGACAAAGAAAAGGAAAAAATTCAAAGTCCTCAAAACTCAGTGAAATTGGCATCATCGCGAAGAGCACATCATAAGATTTCCAACGACGTAAATGGCTCATCAAACAGAGTTATGGATCAAAAGATATTCACAGTCAAAGTTTTGGTCAACCTAGCCCAATCAACAGGGAAGAGTCAACATCTGTACTGATGACATCATCATTAGTACAAATGATGTCATCGTCTATATAGGGTATGTGGCACACACATAGGGCAACACATGTCTTGATGACTTCAACATGATGACGTGGCAACACCAGAGGATGCCATGTGTCACTCATTTTTGGTGTTTTCTGGTCAGTCCATTGACCAATTGAAAAGTGCCACGTGGCAGTCCATAAAACCACGTGGTAATTCGTATAGTCACTTGACAGGTGACATGGAAGGCTGATGTGACAAGGATGATGTGGAATGACCATGCAGTGTGGTGACCTGCGCCAGTGAAAGGCCGCCACGTGGTCTAGTCGTGGGCTTCCACGTGGCAACGAGAAAATGCACAGTGAGGTCCAACAACCAAACTTTAAAAACAAAAAAAGGCGGGGTTGGCCGGCGCCAACCCCCAATCTGCCATATTTTAATAATTAACCTGCCATATCTGGCCGGTTGAAACCACTTACCACCAAATCTAACGCCATTGCGAGAGTTAGCAAAGATCCCACAGTTTATATGTTGGGAATATATATATATATATATATATATATATATATATATATCGGAAGCAATTTAAAGAGTGTTTGTTGGGGAGGTCCTGGGGTCAAACTCGTGGACCTCCCCTCTCTCTCTC
>ML789149.1:134863-148903 GCA_009831015.1 Picea engelmannii | reverse complement strand
ACAAATGACTGAAATATGCTTACAGACAGAATGGAAATAAACTAGCTAGGGCGCTGGTAGCTTATCTCTGAGAAGAGATGTGGCTGCTACTCGCATCCGTGAGAAGATGATTACAATGAGGCTCTAGCGGCCTTTTTACAATATACGAGAATGATAAAAGTCATATACATCCAAAAACCTAACCCTAGGAGATGAAGCGCCAAAAGTCATGTGGGCCCCGTTTGGGTAAGTTAGTACATCAACTTCCCGGGGTCGTAACTTTTGCATACGATATCCATTTTAGGCGTGTGATAGCTCGTTGGAAAGGTATCGTTGAGGAGATTCATTTTGGGGGCTCAATCATGCCTTCATATATCATTGAAAACCTCTATCTCAAAAAACCTTCATTTAGGCCCTCAAAATGGCTCCGGAAGTTAAAACCTACTAAAAATAGTAAATTGTCAAAATTCCCAGAAAACTGTTTTGAGCCAGTCGAAAAAGGTGGGTGGCCACCGATATCCACCTAGATCAAACCATGAGCACATTTCAAATGGGATTCAAAGACTTGATGGAAGAAATTATGCATACTGAATCGATAGAGTCAAAACTTACCTAACAACTTTGGGAGTAGACATTTGGTACTCAGTTGTAAATGGCTATGTAGTCCCAAATAATGCTCCAACTGATCCAAATGAGAAGAAACTTATGAGTTTTAATTCAAAATCCAGACATGCTATTTTAGGAGCATTGACAACAAACGCTGCTAGCAAAGTGATGGGCTTCAACACTGCTAAAGAGGTATGTGACAAACTCAAGAGTATCTACGAAGGTGATCCAAATGTTAAGCATGTCAAGCTTCAATGACATAGAGCAGAATTTGAAAATTTGAAGATGAATGAAAAGGGAGATATTGCAACCTATTTTCTTAGAGTTGATGAAGTTGTTAATGCTATCATAGGATTTGGTGAAGAGCTCGATGAATCCTTGGTTGTACAAAAAGTATTGAGATCACTTCTCTTGAAGTATGATGCTAAGGTCTCTGCCATTGAAGAAACTAGGGACATGACCAAAATGACAATGGATGAATTACATGGGTCTCTTATAGCATCTGAAATGAGAACAAACACATAAAGTGACCAACCAAACAATGAATCATCCTTTAAATCCATAAAGAAGATAAAAGACAAGGATACCGACATTGATGAAGAAATATAAAATTTTGTAAGAAGGTTCCAGAAGGGAAGTGGAAGATACACAGGTAAGTCTCCTCTCAAATGATTTAACTGTGGTAGAATATGACATATTGTTGAAAACTACTACTATAAAAAGAGAAGTCTCAACAATAAAAAGAGCTTCTACTCCAAGGATGATGACATCTCCTCGGATGAGAGTGATGAAGAAGATAATGATGGAGGAGAAGTCGTCTTCATAACCCAATAAACCTAGGATGATGATGACAAGAATTCTAAAGAAGAAGAAATAAATTCTAACGAAGATTCAGATGAAGAAACCAACCTTGATTCCTTTTGGGGATACAAAGACAATGCAGAGAGTGAACAAGAAGATGAGAATCTTGAAAAGTTGAAGCATGTTGAAACTAAAAATAGAAATCTTAGAAACACAAACATAATACTAAAAGGTGAATTGAGTAGTTGTGAAGAAGAGAATTGCAAGCTTGAAAATACCATTGATAGCTTGAAGGAACAATTAGAAGATTATGAGAAATTGAAAGAAGAATTGGATCACACAAAAGGGGAGCTACTATTGACAATAGCTAAGTTGAAGAAGTTCGAAAAAAACACTGAAAAAATAGATGAGATCCTTAACAGTCAAAGATCTCCAAGCGAAAAGACAGGACTAGGATACAATGACAGTTTTAAGACAACAAAACAAGAGAAGGAAGATGAAAATGATGAAACCAACACTGCAGAACAAGTTGAATAACAAGATAGAAGACTAGAATTTAGAAGTAATGAGACATCAAGAAGATCCTCTCCCATCATGTATGAAAGCAATCATTATGAAGGAAACTATAGAAGAATAGATTGTGAACCCAGATGGACCACACCAAAAAGAAGATCACTTACTCCCAGGTATCAAAATTTCTTTCTTGGACATTGTTATATTTGTGGAAATTTTGGACACAAGGCAATCGATTGTATAATCAATGAAAGGAATAACTACACAAGCTACATGAATGGTGAAAATAGTAGATATGAAAATTTTCGTAGACTTGTCAACATAAATTATAATCCATTTGACCCATTAATGGATCAAAATATTGTATGTTACAAGTGCAATAATCTTGGTCACAAAGCACAAGATTGTAGAGAGATGAAGGAAGATAAACGTATGCCAAATGTTTGTATACCAACTACAACATGGAAAAGGAAAGAAATTCCACACAATGAAAACTGTCGAATAGAATTGGTCGCTAAAGAATGCAAAGAAGAAGATGAATGGTTCATAAACAATGGGTTCTCATCTCATATGACTAGAGATCAAAGCAAATTTGTCAGCTTGAAGAAAAAGGGTGGAAATGTTACATTTGGAGATGAGTCATCTACCAAAATACTTGGAAAAGGAACTGTAAATCTTGGAAGTGAAAATGTAAAAGTAGGAAAAGTCCTATTGGTTGAAGATCTGAAGCATAATCTCCCCAGTGCAAACAAAATATGTGATCAAGGATACACTTTTACGTTTGACTCCCGAAAATGTAAAATCAAAGAAACTAACTCGGGAAGATTGGTTGCAACTGCAACAAGAAGATCGAACAACATATACATCATAGACATGAATAAGAGAGAGAAGACATAAGCCACACAAAATGATTCCAAGGAAGAAAAATTCCCGAAGACCAAAAATAAGGATGAAGTATTATTGAGTGCCACATGTTCAGGGGGAGCAACCCCAAAGAAGAGAGTTACCTTTTGCCATTAAACTCAGGGGGATCAACCCTACCCTTTTACATTGATGTCAAAGGGGGAGATAAATTGGGATCATTATGATATGGGGAACATGAGTGTTGCCATCAATGACAAAGGAGGAGATTGTTGGAAGATTGGTTGTTGTCATTGATGTCAACCCTAGTCATTGGTTTTGGACCGCAAGATTGATGAAGATATTTGGACATGAAGGATAATGAACATGCAGACACAACACCCATGGATGGATAGTATACATCATGTTGTTTCCAGTGGTAGGTGACACGTCACATGGATCCTCATGGTTGAGGAGAAATGAATTTTTGAGGATGACAAAGTGAATTGAAGAAGGAAGTACAGGTTGGCCCTGAAGATAATTAAAGAAAATAATTACAAAATAAGAAAGTGTTAGGTCGGTCCTAATGTTAAAAGGAAATGACATAAAGGGTATAAATACATATAATTATACATTCATTTTACACACACAAGTCGAATTTCATAGGAAATAAAAAGTAAAGAAGGCCAGATTTTAAGGGAGGATGAAGTCTTTTGGTGATGTGTTCTAAGGTATGTTATTTACAGGTCATCTTACCATTTTTTCTATAACTTTGTTTCTAGAACGATTCATGTGGTGAAATTAATATGGTATTGAAAAAACATATCTAGGTACATGCAATAAAAATTTCAGCTCTTTATTCTCTATAATTTTTGAGATACACTTTGTGGAAGATAGGGTTTTTGACTAGTCCTGAAGCTAGTCATAAACATGTGTTCCGGGTAAAACAATCATAAATTTTTCATAGAGAATCTAAATTAAGTGAGACCAATTTAATTGGAAAGAGTACAGGCTTTAGTTTCTTGTTTGCGAGTTTCAGAAACTAATGTTAAATATTGAGCGCATGGAATTCTGTACAAGTTCGCTCTTCTGAATAAACTGGAATTGAATAAGGTCTACCATTCTCTCTATATCTTCCTTTTGGGGAGGATTCAAGGAGTGAAACTTGGAGGAGTTTCAGAGAATACATTGAGTAATATTATATATAGGATTAGATTATTCCAAGAATTGAATAATTGCAAAAGTTGAAGAAGTCTCAGGAAGCATTATCAGGTTCTATGTGATGGTTGGTTGATGATGATGATTTAGTGTAAAGTTTTATTATCTCTTATATATTCTTGGGTGGAAGGAAGGGGCAAGGATGGAGAGGTCAACCCTCTCTTGATATTGGAGGAATGTATATTCCTCTTGGAGGTTTATCCCTCCATTTATATTTGGAAGCTGTAGCTACCTTTGGAAGTCATTACTTCCCTTGAACAATAACTATTGATTATTTCTCATATATTGTGCATGGTGTATTGGTGTAACTCTTATACTATTGTTCATTTCTCATTGGATATGATTGAATGGTTTAAGTATAAGTTGAAAAGTTTTAAAATTGTACTTTATACTGATTCACCCCCCTCTGAGTATCAATAAGTATAAAAAAAATTGAGAGCAACTCGATCTTGGCGCTGTAGAAAAGTTTACTTATAACTCTGCACATGTGGGAAATTGACCTGGTGTGTAACTATTACAATGTTAAATGAACTAATGCTAGACATCACGTCTAGCGTTATTTTGTAGCATAATTTTTTTCTCCCATAATATAAAAATTAGATGCATTTAGCCCATGTTTATGGCATCGATTACACGTACAAAAATTATTTGCATGACACAGAGACGTGTGCATGACACAAAGAAAAGCCTACATATATTTACCCCTTGCTTCTAGGTTCGAAGAATTCCTCAAGATGGGCATGGTTTTTATTTTGTGCTCTGTGAAGTGTTTCTCCCATCCCTCTGTGAACTGTTGCTCCCAGATGATGCTCTCCACAGGACCGCTAGTACCTCGCTTGGTTATAGGTGTATAAGCATCACCCATAGTTTCACCAACAACCAGAGCACAACTAGTTCTTGATACCTTCCTTCTTCTAAGTGGTCTCAGTGCTCGTTCTTCTTATGATCTACAACAAGGGGATATCTAAGCAGGGGAGAAAAAATACCACCCTCTATGCTAAGCCAACTTCATAGCTAGTGGCAGGCAGACTAAGTCTATACTATAGATGGACATAAAAGATCTTATTTTAAGCCAGACTATTGGACCAACGACGCCTTGGACCAAATAGGCCTCAAATCATGTTGCCACCAATGAAGCATGAGTTGCCATAGGTATACAAGTAGCCATATCTATACATGAAGCTTTGGATTTTACTTGGTAATGTCCAAATTGTTTAAATTATAGAATCAGTTTATTAAATTTGTATAACATTATAAATTGATGTTAAATGGGGAATGTGGGTGATTGTAGAGATCTCTTACATGAGGTGGGTGATGTCCCTTGACTTCTTGTCCTTGACTAGCCGTGCAAGGTGAGTGGTTGTAGAGATATCTTACCGGAGGTCGACGATGCTCCTTGAATGCTTGTCCTTGAATGGTCGTGCAGGTGTTCCGTGGTGGGATGCCCATCTCCCTTTCGTAGAACCTATCTGCTACAATGCTTCCTTTACTATTGTTCCCCATCTACATTTGTCATGGATGAGAGCCTCTATGAATAATCCATGAGACTTTCGATGCGGGGAAGTAGATCCTGTAATATTATTTTTCTCGGACAACAATTAGCCTTCAATCCCACTCAAATCCTCTCGCATTAATTCTCCCTTTGCCAAATCTGTTTGTTGGTGAACATATCCCTCGTGGCACCTCTCATTGTCTTGCAGGGTGGCTCATTCATTTCTATTTTTTAAATGGACTTCTTACCATGTACACGTTGAATTTGAACGCTTTGTATATTATTTAAATCTTTGACAAATGTGTTGGAAGTGTCCTGCAAAGAGTATATGTGTCCATTCTAAGATCTTGTTACTAGATGAGATGGTATAGGCGATGCAAATAACTATTATCTTTCCAGAAAATTCATAGGGAAAGGTCCCTCCTATGATAGTTCAATCGAGAGAAAGCAATCACCCTCTTTCAAATTTCAACTCAAACTTGTAGAGTTTGATTTTTGAATTTTTTTTTACAATCCGAGTGTGAAAGATTATTACAAAGTTGTTTCTTTTTTTCTTTTTTTTTTTTTCCAATACATTTATGATTTGAGAAAAATATATTTACATATCTTAATCTCTTTGTTGGTGATTTATTGAAAAGCAAATTGAAAGTTCGTAAAAACATAATTTGTGAAAAATGATTTCACCTTCAATCCTCTTTTTCACATATTGTTGATGTAAAGGAACCCTAAATTCCAAAAGAAATACCTTATGTGAGCACACTTATATAAGGATCATGTCATTAATAAACAAACATGAAGGAGTAAAAGGATCATGTCATTAAAAAACATGGAGTAAATAAAAGACATGCATGCGTTTGTATAAAGCACGAGGGGAAAATTGAAGATACGTTTCTAAAATTACATGAGCACTGTAGCCTTCATTGATAGTTATGTTATTTCTTACATTATAACTATTTGTATTTACATTCTATCATTTGACACATAGACTTGTGCATGTCGAAGGAAGTGAATTTCCTCTAAAATTTATTTATAGTGAAAAACATCAATACATGAAAAATGTCGGTACTTTCTAATTATACGTTGTTCAAGATTTTAGAGTCCCTATTGCTTATTATATTCTTATGCAGACCATAGCATATTCATGGAAATCACCTACCCTATATATGATGACGATGAGAGCTTCACGAGTTTCAGTGAGTATGGCAGGTTCAAACTCAGACTCCATCCCCTACCTTAATCTCCTCCCTTAACACACTACAAAAAGGATGATTAATGTACATAATGTCACTATAATATTAAGGTACAAAAAGGATTGCTTATTATATTCTTAGGCAGACCATAGCATATTCATGGAAATCACCTACCCTATATATGATGACGATGAGAGCTTCACGAGTTTCAGTGAGTATGGCAGGTTCAAACTCAGACTCCATCCCCTACCTTAATCTCCTCCCTTAACACACTACAAAAAGGATGATTGATGTACATAATGTCACTATAATGTTAATGTCACAAACTGCTTCAAATTTTTTATCTATTAGATTCAATTTGTGGATAATTGCTTGTTGCTAACCCCTTTCCTCCACTAGGTAGCATGATTATTCTATTCCTCTCATACTGGGTAGTATCCCACCTAAAGTACGCCCATATTGCCATCCATTTGCTTTAAAAAATGAAATAAAAAAGAAAGTTCATGGGTTGCTAGCCAATAGTGTCATTCACCCTAGTACCAACTCTTATTTGTCACCAGTAGTCATGGTCCTCAAGAAACAAGGCACTTGGAACATGTGCCCCAACTTTCAAGTTGTCAACAAAATAACAGTCAATGATAAGTTCCCCATTCTCGTCATTGACGACCTTTGGATGAACTTAAAGGCACTCAATTATTCACGAAACTTGATCTCCATTTAAGGTATCACCAAATTGGCATGAAGGAGGTAGATATGCCCAAAACTACTTTTCACACTCATGAAGGCCATTACAGGTTCTTGGTGATGCCCTTTGGCTTTTGCAATGCATTTTCCACCTTCTAGAGTCTCATGAACAACATCTTTCAACCCTTTCTACATAATTTTGTACTTGTATTTTTTGATGACATGTTTATCTATAGTAAAATTTGGCACGCCCATGTCACCCATGTGGATAAAGTCTTACAATTACTTATTGATCATCAATTTTTTCTCAAGAGGTCCAAATGTGTCATTGGTGTCTCTCGAGTGGAATATTTGGGCCATATTGTTAATCATGATGGTGTATGGGTGGATCCGAAGAAAATTGAAGAAATAAAAGATTAGCCCCATCCCAAAACTTTTAAAAGTTTATGAGGTTTTCTTGGTCTCACTCGTTACTATAGAAAGTATGTAACGAACTATGGCAAGATTATAGCTCCCCTCATATCCTTGCTTTAAAAACATGCTTTTAGTTGGAATGATGCCGCAGAACATGCCTTCTAGGATTTGAAAAATGTTATGTTGACAACCCTGATACTTGCTCTTGTGGTGTTATTTATTAGTAAATTGAAAGATTCATAGTAGAAATAATAGATTTTACCCATATTTATTGTAGGAATGATAGATTACAACAACAATCACCAAAATAACCAAAATAACCAAAATACCACAAAATGTTATACCTTTATTGATGAGAGCAATGTTCACTTGCCTCTTTGAGGGAGAAACCTCCAAATGAGTAGAAATCTAATTACAATATACTTCACAAGACATCTCATAACATTACTTCTACTTCTTTATATAGTTCTATCTACCTCCTAGAAACATGATAGAGAATAGACTTTTTAGTAGGAGAAACCTTCTAGTAAGCCATCTTACAATTATTTCTTTTTCACTACTACATGGGCCTTATTTATGTGGGAATGGTTGAGGTAGAAGGGTTGATGGTGAAGACACTTGTCAGAAGATTCATGGCGAGAATGTCAAAAGAGAAAATTTAAAAGGATGGATGAAAGAAGTGTGGAAGCCAATTCTGGGGTATACCCTAACTTTTCACCTATTAATTCAAAATTGGATATGTTTTATGTTAAAAAATGTAAGAGACGTGGATACTCTCATAGGGAAAGATTGGCCATGGGTTCCTTCTAAGTTGAGTCTTCAAAGATGGAAGCCAGGTTTAATCCTAGAACAAAGCCAACTTACTTATAACATATATGGGTGTTGATACTAGGATTTCCAATGGAATTGTGCAATATAAGGATTAGTTGGAAACTAGGAAGGAGATTTTATATGACTCTAGTAAAATATCAAGAGAAGAAGGAAATAAGGGAAGGGAAACAATGAATCGTTAAAAGGAAATAAGGGAAGGGAAACAATGAATCGTTGATGGGGTCCAGGCAAGACCCGAATCCTTTTTTAAAAATGAGCATTTTATCGCTAGATACTGGAAGGGTCGAGGGTGCCCCAAAACAATGAGCCTTAAAAAGACTTGTAGATATTTATAATCTAGATGTTTTATTAACTCAAGAAACAATGTGTTGAATTAATACTCTCCTTCTTCAATGTGGGTGGTATTTGTATCGCGAGAAACAAAATGTTCTACAATTTCAATGGTATTATTTTATGTGCTTTTACATAACACTCCTCGTTAAATTTAATTAAAAACTTACATTTAAAAAAAAAATCACTATGAATATTCAATAAATCTTAAATCTAATTAAATCTAAACTAATATAAAACAAATATATTCTTATTTCAAAATCATCCAACCTCTTCTTAATTAGCGAATTAGTTAGTGTATTTGTCCTCATTATAGAAAATTGTTGTCTCATCAACCAACAAGCATATTAAATGAAAGTGACATGGACCATGCTAATTTACCATTAATCCTAATTTAGGCTCACATTTCCCTTTTCATTCAAGGGTGAAGCTCAAAACTCTTTTTTACCGATTATTATTAGAATTAATAAATAGTGGAATGGAAATTAAAATTTAAAGTTATAAATTAAAAAAAAATGAATTATTAGTTAATGAGATTGCATCTGTTATATCTCGAATGAAGTTGATACACATTTCAAATTAGTTTATCAAATAACAGATGATCATTATTGATAAACTTTTCAATCACTTCCTAATTAAGCTAATAAGTAACTGAAGAGTTGTGCATTTAATTATCAAATTGAGGTTATAATTGAACTTATGAATTGTCGTGTGCCATATATGCAAGTATAATGTTGTGATTACCAATGAGTTGTAGTACTTTTATGATTGTCACAATGAAATCTTTCAGGATGCTTTAACAAGTCACTGAATTAAGCTATATCAGATCCACATGGTTGAAGGAAAGTTAATGACACACTGCAAAAAATAAATCACTCTCGCGGGGAAAGTAAATCACACTTGCAAAAAAGTAATTCACACTTGCAAGAAAGTAAATCCCACTTGCAGGAAAGTAAGTTCCACTTATGGAAAAGTAAATCACACTTGCAGAAAAGTAAATCACACTTGCAGAAAAGTAAAGGTGACTTGTTCGAGTATTAAGGTGACCTTGATTAATGCGCCAAATGTATTATAGTTTATGCACCAAGATACAACAAACCTTAAGCTACAAAGATCAAGCTACAAACATCAAACCACATTGTGCTTGTAAACAAACGAAATAAATTATCTTAATTTGCAAACCACACGATTGTCAACTAGAAAGCTAAATGCATAATTGCATCAATGAGAGTTGCAATAGCCAGAGTTGCAACAATGAGAGTTGTAGCAGCCAGAGTTGCAACAACGAGAGTTGCAACAACTAGAGTTACAAAAACACAGGTCACAACAACATGGATTACAACAACACGAGTTACAACAACATGGATTACAACAACACGAGTTACAACAACTAGAATTGCAACAAGAAAAAAGTTTAAATAAGAATTGTTGGAAATAAATGAAAGTGAATAAAATATGCTACTGCTGTAAATCAAAAGACAAGGTTTTGCAATGTTAACACATGATGACAAGAACATAGTAACAATGTCGAGAAAATGCCAGAGTTGCGGCACGATGTTTATAGAGGAATTTCTGGAAATAAATGAAAATAAGGAAAATAGACTATAGTTACGCACTCCTCGATATGAAAAGAAACAATACCTTGCAATGTCAATGCTAAGCTACAACAATAGGTTAGAAGTTAATAGAGGAACTGTTGGAAATAAATGAAATTATGGAAAAGTTGCTATAATTGTTCACACATGAATCTAGAAACATAACTCTGTAATACAAACTCCGAGTCTCAACAATCCAAATATATAGTAATGGAAAATGCTACAGTTACAATGAGAGGTTAATGAAGGAATTGTTGGAAATAGATTAAAAGATAAAAAATGAAAGTAAGACTACTACAAATAGAAGATACAAACAATATCGAGATAAGGAGGGGGCCCTACCTCCTTAGACGAGGTACTGGTCTAAGAATGCATGAGATGCTAAATGCTTAACACACCATCAATTGAACAAGACCGAAACAAAGCTTTTATTAAATTGGAAGATGTAGCTTCAATACAATTCCGTCTTACAAACTATTTGTTGCTTTTTTTCCGTCCTTCGGCTCAACAAGAGCAGGCGTATTTATACAAAGTGACTTATTCCTAAATGAGCTAAGAAAATCAATGGAAAACCACAAGAATCAGGCTGTCTCGTCTTATTACATTGGATTTTCCAAAGGAGGGAAAAATCAGGTGCGTACTGATTAAATTGGCCATGACAAGTGGTGGCCGAATTGTCTATTCCATTCTGGTGCCCAATTGCCCCTCATAGTATTCCCGAGTGGTTGTTGTTTGATTGGTAGTTCCTCGGTGATAGTTGTATGGTTGACCACTGAGCTGTTACAGAGTTGCAACAACGGTCTGAAGTGGGAGTTGCAGCATCATGAGTCACAACCCTGCAAGTTGCAACAGTGAGAGTTGCAACAGTGAGAGTTGCAACACCAACCACAGTTATAACACTGAGAGTTGTAGCAAAGAGAGTTGCATCAACTACACTTGAACAAGAATTGTAGCTCTCATGTTGGGACAGTGCCTGCGTAACTTGTTCCTATAAAACATTGTTACCACGAAAAGCAATAATCTCTTGAAAAATGCATACGAATAAGTATTGAAAATGGCATGTTGGGTGAGTGATTGTACCTTAACAAAAAATGCGTCATTGTGGATGGAAAGTGTTATGAATATGGAAGTGGAAATGGGAAAATGGTGAGTAAAAAGTATTGGACGGGTGCTAAAAGGATGTCAATTTGATCACCCATCAACCTTCACCACGGAGAATGACACTAGACAACATGCCATATCTGAGTATGTAGGTTTCCACATACACAGTTTATCGATAAATTTAACCCAACATGCCATATTGTTAAACATTTTTGTCATTTTGCACTAATTCTTTTTGTTCGAGCTTGATGACTTGGGTAGTGAATCCATCAATGGTTCTTAAAGAGGCCTTGATATTTCCTTACATCCTAATGCCCCAAAACCTCATTGTTTTCCATATATTACAAGGAATGGTGAACCCTTTATGGTTGCCTCCATTGCCGCTTCAAAGGCTTTTTCTATCTCAACATTTTGTCTAAACAAACAAAGGGAACCCAAATCCACTCCTAGCCCAATAGTGCACATGTTGTCAAAATAAAACTAAGTGAGTAGCTCCTAAAGATCCATAGAAGAACCTTTTCGAGGGTCCTCATGACCCTTCAATCATATCCGACTGCATGTATCAGTTGACCTCTTAGTCGCTTCGTACGCACACTAGACTAGAAAAAGCGATATTGATCGACCGACCATTCTACGAGTAAGCACTATGGGAAAATACTCATCTCCCTTCCTCCTCCCCCCTCGCTTTTTAGTTTCCCATAGATAGAGAAATATTTGCGAAGCGTTTGTGTCACGGACCTACAGTCCACCTGAATTTTTTTGTTGTGACTTGGTGTGCCCAAGTCATTCTGGCACCCACGGTCATGTGGAACTACCTTGCCTCGTCTGCAGTGCCTTGGCCAACCTACACCTACTACAACCAAACTATGCCTCTTCACCTAAGGTTTTCCCATAACTTATCCTTAGTCTATAATAGTTAGATAACATGCCAAGTCCTACTCAACTTAGTCTATCCAACAAGCACACTAGGTGCACATATAACTGTGGCCTCGAACATTCCTAGTAGTGCTTAGTTAGTCTTACAACTTAGTAAACATAAGTACACAAGGAACATCGTTAAACATATATAGAACATTTGCACAAGTACTCACAATATGTGGATGGGAGACACCCAAGCTAGGTGCCTAACACCCTTATTCGTATATATATATATATATATATATATATATATATATATATATATATATATATATATATATATATATATATATATATATATATATATATATAAGAATGTTACATGTGATACAATGGGGAGAGTGCAACCTCTGCTCGCAACTCAATTACAGAGTACAAAGAAACTAAGGCAAAAGAACCTCATGCACAAAATTCCCCAAGGACCTTGTACAACCCAACCCAAGAAACTTTGCAAGCTTGTCTCCTACAAATCCTGTTCCACTCTTTGTTTCACTAAGGCAATACAAGTCTCTCCATTATGCCCATCCTTGGCACAATAAAATAACTCCTCTTCACTTGCTCCTTGATTCCACTTACCACTTCTTGCTTTTCATTGTAGCACTTTGAGGCATCCCATTATTTATACGAGTCTTTTTTTGCATTGTAAGCCCCATCCGTCCAAGGTGGACTCAAGTGTCGTGGAGACGATTTGATCCTCTTCAGTGACTTGTCCAATGAGTCATCTATATCATCATTTAAACCATGTCAGATCTTCTCAAGCCATATCGAGCCCGCTATGTCATCTCATCCACCCAATTGTCCCATCTGCATGGTCATCTTGAGCCTGCCTAGGTCACCTCATCCACAAGGCTGTCTGCCCGTTCGTGCTTAAGTGCGCTCAAGTTCTCCTAAGTGAGATAACTTGTCCAAGTTAGATCAAGTTTGTCGAAGGAAACTTCCATCCATGTCCAAGTGGACCCAAGGCATATGTGCCCGATGGATGCATGTCCAAGGGAGTACACCCAACGAGTGCAATCTGCGATTGCAATCCACAACAACTTGTGCCTGAAGGCACCTTGAACACCCATCACAACCCCTAAGTTTGGATTTCCCAACTCAATCGATCTTTATAAGTCTTGGCACCCCAAATATCATCAAGCCTCTAGCCATTTTTTTCATCATGCCAAGTTCATGCTGTAGATGAGGCTACCTACGGCAACCTCTCTTGCCTCTAGCCATGTCCATTAATTTCTTTGTGAATCCATTGTGACGTGTCTGCAAGAGCACCTTGTTTATCGGTAGGTGAGGCCAGGTCTCCGCAGTGCACCCTATCTATCCATAGGTGCACCCAAGTCTCCACATTGCACCTTATATGTCCGTAGGTGTGCCAAAGTCTCCATAGTTTGTCTTTCCAACATGCCATGATGTCCAACAATCCAAGTGCACTTTGGTGCAAGCCAATGCATCTGTCCATCGCGTGCCTTGCAGATGAACAAATGCTATTATTCGAGGTGCACCTTGCCATAAGCTAAGGCAATTTATCCATCCA
>ML789149.1:100932-120823 GCA_009831015.1 Picea engelmannii | reverse complement strand
GGAAGCTTCCAAGACATTCTTATGTGGCCTCCAATACTCAAATTCGAATTCCCTTCAAGATATGGAAGGAGATTTGGATAAAGGTCAAAGAGGATATGTGTCTCATCATTAGCTATTTGGTTGTAACTATATGAGATTTTTATAGATCTAGGGAGAGAATAGTGGATCTCCATTAATGGGGTAGCTTCTTATGTTCTTGTATAAATAGGAGAGCCTTCTCCTTTCAAAATGGGGAGATATGTGTGTGAAGTTTGGGAAATGCTCATGTTTTGAATTGATAGGTTGGTTCTTGAGGTTAGTCGAGAGGAGATTTTATATTGGAATGAAGATGTAATCATATTCTTTTGAATACAAGACATGCTTCCATTTTGATCTCTATCTCGTGTTAAGATTATGGTGTACTTACTGAAGGATGGAAGAACCCCATGCACTGATGCCAGTACACCTATGTGTTGTATATAGTAGGTAAACTTTATCATTTGTATATTCATGTCATTTTATCTTTATGTTCTTTGCTTTAGTAGTTTAGAATAGATAACTTCAAATCCTTGCACATATTCTATTGTGCCTCTAAGCTTATGAGCTCCAGGTTGACATTAAATCGTTGATAAATTTATACGACATAGATTGCACTCAACACCATCCTCGACAACATCCTCAAGAACCTCCTTTCCTCAAGTCCATTGTACAAATCCATGCATCCCTCCACACTCGAATCCCAACTCTTTGCATATTCCAAGACAAAGATGCCATGCAATTTCCCTTATTTGATCCATGGATGAGTGCCTCCTTTCCCAACTCTGTCAATAATGCTTCTAGTTGCTGCCTCCTATTGTGCAAATGCAATTTGACTGAACACTGCTACAATTGCCTACTACAACTACAACCCAAACTTTGTCAAGAAGACTATCCAAGTCTTGTACGTCCAAAGTTACTGTTGCAACATTTCTTCAACCAACTTATCATGCACCTAACATAAACCTCTACATGTCTTGTGATAGTCAGGTGGCCAAAAATCTATCATGCCCAACCTATGAGAAATGCACATCCTCATGCCCAAGCGATATTTTCATGCTACAATTAAATATGTGTGTACAAATCATATTGGACCAAGACAAAGTCCCCAACTCATCTCCAACTGTCAAATCACCTTCTCCAACTCAACCTCCAAATGAAGTTGGAAAATGGCCATCACGAATATTTCCATAAGTGCTACAATAATCCATCCAAAGTGTCCTAAGTCAAATGAGCTAGCCGAACAATTTCCATACCTCTTGGCAAAGAGAGAAATGTTTGAACCAATACTTCAGTCACCTCCAACCAACGATCCTTCCAATCTCCAAGTCATCCAACAATCATCCACAAGCCACCCAAGGAGTTCTTTGTCTCATCCTAAGTCCCCATATATAAAGGTGGGAGAACAACCTCCAAGTCAACTTGGTTTGTGTTCCTTGTTGCACCATATAGGTTGATTGCCAACATTTTCTTGGTCGAATCCTTCACTGTTTCCATCTGTCACATAGAAAATAACTACCTTGCTCCACCCAAGAAAGTGTTCCATGCTTTGGCACCATCATCATTATAGAGGAGGGGATGATCTACTACCATCACAAGTTTCCACAAAATGATTCCTCTAATATCTTTCTCCCCATTCACCAAACTCGACACCTCCAAGTGCCCTTAGGCTCCAAAACTTATTCCATGGCAGCAAGCTGCCTAGGGCTTCAATTAGAAAATGAAATGTGGTAGGCATCTTCCAAGGCCATCTCCAATAACTGCAACAAATGTTTTTACTGTGCCCTCGAAGGGACTCATCTCGACAAAATACCATTCCAAGCTTCCATGTAAAAGCTCACCCAAACCTATTGTTAATGTGCCCAAAATATCCAATGTACCCTTTGAATTTTGCGGCACTTAGGCTGCTCCCAATTTTTTCATCTTAGCCATAAATGTGGGTTACACATGAATTTTCTTCAAGTCACCCAACTTGACCTTCAAAGAACAAACCATTGCGACATTTTGGAAGTGCAAGAAACAGGGGACATGCATACCTCTTAATGTAGGCAACTCACCTGCATAGACAACTTGTCTCTACCTCACTGTCTCAAGTATACAACACACTTGAGCCAAAAATTTGAGTTGTTTTGTGTGGAATTTGAGGCTTACCCTCATTTATATGATTTTTGTAGCGTGATACAAAATCCATCTCTCCAAGGTGGACCCAAGTACCGTGGAGTCGACTTCCTCCTCTTGGATGGCTTGTCTATTGTGTTGTTAAAGCTATGTTGGATTTGCTCAAGTCATCTTGAGCTCGCCCAAGTCATCTCGTTTGCCCAAGTCATTTGTGCATAGGTCGTCCCATCCATATGGTCATCTTGAGCATGCCAAAGTCACCCCATTTGCAAGGTCATCCACCTATTTTCACAGTTGTCTTGAGCCTTCCGAGGTTTCCTTGTTTGCAAGGTCATTCACCTGTCTGCATGGTCATCTCGAGCCCACTGAGGTCACTGTATCCATAAGGTCATCTTCTTGTCCACACCCAAGGGAACCCAACTTCCCCTAAGTGGGCTGACTTGTTTGAGTCTACTCAAGTTTGTCGAAGGAAACTTCTATCCACGCTCAAGTGTGCCTAAGGAATATGTTCTCAATGGGTGCATGCCCAAGGGAGTACACCCAATGAGTGAAGTATTTGATTTCAATACATGGAAAATTGTCCTCATAGGCACCTAAATCATCCATCATAACCCCTAAGTGCAGATCGACCAACTTTGCCAATCTGCATAAGTCTTGGCACCCCAAATTTCATTAAGCCTTTAGCTAGTTTGTCTATCATGTCAAGTTAATGTTGTAAACGAGGCTACTTACAACAACCTCTCTCTTACCTCTATCCATGTTCATTAATTTCTTTGTGCATCTATCATGATTTGTATACGAAGCTTACTATATGTCTGTAGGCACACCCAAGTCTCCACAATGCACCTTGTCTATTCACAGGTGCACTTGAGTCTCTATAGTCCGTGTTTTCAACGAGCCAACACGTACAACAATCCAAGTGTGCCTATCCGTGGGCCAAGGCATTCGTCCATCGTGTGCCTTCCCAGATGCCAATGCATCCATCCAACATGCGCCTTGTTGTGGGCCAAGGCATTCATCCATTGTGCGCCTTGCCAACAAACCAAGGTTTTCATCTGAGGTATGCCTTGCCACGGGAGAAGGTGACTTAGTCATCCACGATATCCATCCATGTTGATGCAACAGAGGTTCCCAATGAACCTCTAGGCGAGGGCCTTACAATTTGGATTTTTGGGTTGAGGTATGGACATACTTGCCTTCTATTCACCTCGTTAAGAGAAAATTTACAGTTTGAGCAAATATATGTCTCTATGAGCATCCCTATTTCTAAGTTCCCTAGAAGACGAGGGGTTTGTATCTTCCATCCATTAAGTAAGTGGGTTGATGTTCGTCGATCAAGCGTGATCACCTCCCCTCCATAACATAGAATGATTGTTCAAGGTCCCTCATCTTCTCTTTCTTCCAGAGACAAAGCGTTTATATTGATAGTAATAAGTTCTCAATCTCATTCAAAATCTCCTCCTTCCTCTATTTTGTTGTTCAAGTTACTATTTGATTGATCTCATGGTTGGAGATTTAAGTGTTGTAGTTTTATCCTTCCATATATCAACTTCACCATTTAGTTCCCAAAAGCACAAGGGAGTTGAGCGCTCTACACTTACGTGATTCCTACCTATAAGCTATCAACTAATAGACTCTAATTCTACGATCTTTAGATGCTCAACCATTAGGATAGGAAAGTTCTGTTTTAAGTATTGACTTGAGATCATGTCGGTAACAACACAAATCAACTATCCATATACATATTTTGCACAACAAGTGTTGGTGTTTGCGTTCATTGTAACACACCCAACCCATTAAACACCTTTTAGGGACGGGGCATCAAATTTCACTTTCCTCCATCATCTCGAATCCTCTTCCTTAGGTCTCCATCACCTTTTTCTCATCAAGAGATTTCCAACTACTGTCGCCATGCCCAAATCCGAGCTATGGATTGGAATTTATGCCCTTCCAAAGTTCTTCGAGCTTCATTGGTCAAAGGCCATGTGGCGCCCATGTGGGTCCGTCTCTAGCTCCCTAGTGCTCCCTGAAATTCTGGAGCTCCCTAGCGCTCCTACCTCTATGGTGGAAACCCATCCACCATTAATTCCATTGATAGATCTTTATCCTCGTTTAACGCACAGATCTTCGAGAAATTTCCATTTGACACTTCGACATTGAATGCCCCTTTTCTTTCTATGCACATATTGTTCGGAGCCCTGAAGTCCAAAACTCCAGAGGTCCTACCATGTAGCTCCAACCTTTGGCCCTTTTGGGAGCATACATTCTCACATCCTAAGTCTCCCGGAGTTCCAAAGTCCCGAAGTCTCGAGGTACCATTATCCATCAGGTCAAACAACCCCGCACCGGGGAATGACATGTGGCAGAGAACATAGATGACACATGGCCATATATATGGGTGACATGTGTCACTTTCCAATTGGCATATAAGGCCTGTGAAACAAACAAATAAAGGTGACACTTGGCATGTCAAACATGAATCCACGTCACCATGGGTGACATTAGTGTGCCACGTCACTCCGGACTGACAACCTTTCAATGCCCCTTAGATCTCACAGTCAAGTTGTGTCCACATAGATCTAAAGATCTATAGCCTCTGTTACTTTGTAACTTCAACGTTTGGGGGTTCTACTTTCTCCACACTCCTTTTCCCCCAAAGTAGGAATTCATTGGAGTGTTATACACAAGTTCTTCCAGTGGTTGATCAGACGGTTGAGAGGGTTTCTCAACGAACTCCCTAGATCAATGACTCACGACCCTAGCTCTAGGGTCCCTAGGTTTCAATGTTCAACCACTCCTAGAGGGACACCTATCAACCCGAAACCTACTGGCAAAATACGTGGTACCTGCCTTGTGTTACCGACACCTCCTTACTATGTCATGAGGCCACCACACATGCCATCACCGTTGCTCGACATGTGAAACCCCACGTGATTTTCATGTGATACACACGTCCCTACGATCAAACAATGGAGAGGAACCCCAAAGGATCCTTAGATTGACGACCTATGTCTTCTTCGGGCTTTAGAGCTTTCCACGCCTTGTACCACACTTCCTTACAGAGTTTCAAACTATGAACATGTGAAGGACCTTGATCAATGGTCCACATGTCCTCAATAATGAGCGGTCAATATCTACTTCGCCCTTCGGGAGTCCTGACCCAAAACACAACACTCCTCAAATTTTTCGGAGCACCGAACTCCGAATGATGCTTGATTTGTCGCCATCACCAGGATTTGCTTCGGCCTTCGGGGAATTCACCTCCTTTGCGACGAGCACACAAAATTCACCGAAATTGCGAAGTTCAAAGGAATCGAAGGGTTAACACCCGCGCTTGTTATCCAAATCCAATGGTCTTGAAAGACTTTGGCTCCTCCTGAACAAATCTCGTCCGCTCTTCCTCCAAACAAAGGGATCCTCCCTTTCAAGACCTAAATTTTACTATCTTTCTGGAGCTTGAGACTTAGGAAAATCTCCTGCACACTCCTTGCGCTCGTTCACCTCAAGATCCATTCAATGTTTCACTAAGCGTTGGTCCTGTGCATGCTTTGCACAGGCCTCTCCTTCAAGATTTTATACCCAGACGAGTACATGTGTACTCCTTGCACCGGGAATTCAGAAGAGAAACAATTTTAAACTTATAGAATATCAAAGGTTCATTCCTTCAACCATGAAATACACACACATGCATCTAACTCCAAAAATAAATAACATAACATCACCCAATTAACTCAGAGATAATCAAACTTAGACATTCAAAACATGCATTTCAATCCAAGTGCATAGGGTAAACAAAATACTTATCTATCACAGTCGATTACCGATCAACTAACTATGGGTGTTAGCCTCTCCACCCAACCGTAGGCTCATAGGCATTCATTCTCAGTGTTCTGGCCACCCCCGTGCCAAGCCATGATATCATCGGGGAGATTTTTGCAGTTTCTTAGAGATTATTTCTCTATCACAACCTCTGTGAGGTTTATCAGATGCTTCCTCAACATTAAGCTTGCGACTCTCTGCTCAGTTCAGGTATTTTTGGGTTCTCTCCACTGACGAGAACAACTTATCCTTTCCTTTCTTCCTCTTAACATATTTGGATCGCACACCCCCTGTGAGCATGGTCTCTTTCTTGTCTGCTGCATGTGTATTCTTGCACACCTTTTTCCTCCCCAGGAAGGTTCTAGACTTGTCATGTTCCTTTTGTCAGAAGAAAACTCAGGCCAGTCTGGGTCTGTAGGAAAACTGCACCCTGTGGTACTTTGGGCTGGCAGTCTTGTGTCTCCTACACAAGACCCTCCATAATTCCATTCATGGGGGTAGTTGATTGTTCAACCAATGATCCCACTTTCATTAACTGATTCTTCCTTGGAGTCCGGATGAGGCTTATTATTTCAACAAAGAGAGTTTGGGTCATTTTGACATAATGAACCCTCTCTACGGTTTCCTCATCCTTTCCTCTAGTGATATCATGACCAGTACTTCTAAGCTTCACCCCCACAATCAATTATTGACAATCTAAATAATAATACATTTACATTGTTCCCATACCATAGCATGATGATCATAATGAATAATTAATTACAAGCTGGGAAACATGGGTGTTACATTCATGGTATCCTATATACTTATCAACACATTTCCATGTTCTATTTTTTATGATGTGATACCCTTCCCTATGTTAACCCCAAGGAGAAGATTCATGTTAAAAAAATCTTTATTTTAAACATATTTTCAAGTTTTATATTTTGTGTTGTGTAGTTTCTTTTATGCACATTTTAAGGAGAAGATAAATGTAAAAGATTCTTTTGATGTGAAATTTTAGATTTAATTTAAATGTTTTTATAGATAGAATTGTAATTGTAAAACTGAAACTATCAATATTAATATAAAATAAAATTGTCAAATTGATAAAATTTATATAATTTAAAAATTAAAAAAAAATGTGCACATTGTTTCATGGACACTCAAACAATCACATGGAAAATCCAATCCCTTTAAATATAATTTTTTCAAAGTGTATAGCAGATGATCGTTGCATTTGGAACAAGCTTCCCATATGCTTCATATGGGAAGGCATCTTTGTCATCTTTTTCTACCTTAGGGACCCACCATCATCTTTGCATGCACCTCTCTTACCGTGTCGGTGTTTTTTCTTAGTTTAGTATATCTAATGCTTTGACTCCAATCGCAAACATAGGAAATATGGTTTTTTCATAGTCGCATCCTAACTTTGGATTTTGAAGATGACCTGATTTGATTTACTTGGATGGGTATGTTGGTTAAAGTTAATTGTATTTAATAAATAAAAATTGTATACATATATATATTTATTCATGTGTTATCTACTCGTTTGAGTACTGGATGTTATATATATATGAAATTTACTTGGATGGGTATGTTGGTTAAAGTTAATTGTATTTTTATTGTATACATATATTTTTATTCATTTGTTATCTATTGGATATATATATATATATATATATATATATATATATATATATATATATATATATATATATATATATATATATATATGGGTGTGGGTGAAGATCTCGGTATTTGTGGATGAAATTATGTATTTGAAATGCACAACTTAATTTTTTAATCATTTATCTTACGAGAATGCACGGTGTCACTTCCTGATGAGGTGGTTGCATTGGAATGGAGATGTGCATTTTAAGTTTAAGTCTTTATTAAAGAAGTACATCACATTGTGCTAAAGGTGACATATGCATAAACATATTGTCCTATGAGCCTAAACACCAACTTGTAAAATTATCAACTCATGAAATAATTATTTAAAAATGAAGTTTTAAACCTTTTGAATTTGGAATGTACACAAATGCACATCTCCATCTTTGGTAAGGTCAATGATGGGGTGAAAGCATGCATTTATGTATGACGATGGTGGGTCATGTGGGGTAAAGGTGTTCATTTAGAATGTGTAATTATGCATTTTTGTCGTCGTTATGCTTTTCCTTTAAAGTAACAATGACACATTCTTACACTATGCATAAGATTTATCCTGGAAATTCTTAATACAAAAAACTAGCCTAACTCAAGTCACACCCTCTCTCTATGTCATTCTGTTAACTCAATCGTTCACTGTACAAATATTTAGGTATTTTGTAACTTCAATCAACCCTAATACATCAACCCGGACTAGATTACAACCCTAATCCCTTAACTTATTTTAGATTACAATGGGTCGAAACCATTGTCTAACATAACATAAATGTAGCCAATTTTTTTCTTGAGGACTCCATTCCTAAATGGAGGACCCATTAACCCCATGCTACGAGCCAAAGTCCCTTAAGAAGATACAATACATATTCAACACAAAATACATTACATTGTAACAAAAATGATAAAAAAGACATCAAAACATTTTATGTTGTGTTACTAAACACTAATAGATAGTGAAAATCATTAATTATAAAATAATTATTTAAATAAAAAAAATGAAAATGAAGATCCATTGAGTAAAAAACAAATTCTAAATTAAAATATTTAATTAATTATTAGAATACTGAGTATAATTTATATAAAATTAGTCATTAATGTATAAGGTTACAAGAATCCATTGTCATTGTAGTTTATTTTATTTGAATTATACAAAATGTTGAAGTCAATGCAAGACTCAAATAAACTTGACAGGAAAAATTATCCCAAACTTAATATATAATCCAAAGAAACATGTTTCCACAAAACACTTCAAGAAATAAACTAGCGTACTCTCTCAACGGGCGAATGAGAATGTCGAAGTAAGTTGAAGGGAGTTTTTATATTAACGTTGTTAACTGTAATCATAAAGATATTGCAATTAAAATGATCTTATTTGAAGTGCTAATGACGATGAAATTTAAAAATAATTTGTTTTGGTCCCATATCTTTTGGTGGATAAAAAAATTAAGAATAATATTTGCAAATATCAAAACCAAACCATTAAAATTCATTAAATAAATTCTATTGTACAAATATAGGGAGAGGATGCGCAAGTAAGCTCGACCAACGAGAGATGACGCGCAAGCAAGATCGACTATATGGAGAGGATGCACAATCAAGCTCGACCAATGAGAGATGAATTGACTTCATTTCGACCAACACCGAGCTGCTATTATATATGTAATTATGCATTTCTGTCGTCGTTATGCTTTTCCCTTTTCCATTACTAACTGATTAAATGAACCGTATATTTAAGCAAGCAATTTCACCATCGCTATACATGAACAAATCAGTCCTGGAGGCAAAGAGGGTTTCAATCCAGTCGCAAATTCCCCTACGACTACCTTTTTGCGAACGAGACGAGAAGAGACAATTACCTTATATTCAACATTGAACCCTAAATTATAATATCACAAATAAACAAACAATAACACATACATTATACTTGCATAGAAGTATACTAACCATATATCAACATAAAAACAATCATTATAAAATTGTCTATTCAATGTTATGCCATTACTAAAATGTAAATTGCTTCATATTACAATATATGGAAAATAAAAAAACTACAACACTTACATTGTAATGACATAAATATATGCTAAACATATAGTAACATAAAAGCAATCATCACTGAATTCTCTGTTATTATTAAATTGTAAAGTGCTTCATATTACATTATACAGAAAGAGTAGTGCAAATATCTCTATAGAATGTATATAATAGATTTAAATTTTTTATAGAAATTAATTGTTTTTTAATCGATTAAATTATATATATATATATATATATATATATATATATATATATATATATATATATATATATATATATATATATATATATATATATATTCATTTGTGTAACCATGCACAATCATGCACTAGGCATTACTTTTCTAAACATTAATATTTAAACCATTTTTGTTTTGGTTTTTGGTAGAAATTTATATCATAGTCTTTGTGTGAAAACAAAAAAGCAAATCTTTAAAATGGGTTCGTGTTTGTTTGCCATGCAATATTGAGCATGCACAAATACATGGCCTAAACATTCTCATTTTCTTTTGCATGACAATATGGGGCATGCACAAATACACTATCCACATATTATTGCTCGTTTTGGATGGGTTGTGAGGGGGTTTTGATTTGTCAAGAATCTCATATTATTGCTTGTTTTGGATGGGTTGTGAGGGGGATATGATTAGTCAATAATCTCATTGCATTCACGAATAAACAAATTAATTTTGGATGGGTTGTGAAGGGGATTTGATTAGTCAAGAATCTCATTGCATTCATGAATAAAAAAATTAATTTTTAAAATTGTAGATTTAACAAAATTGCATTAATGGAATCATTAGTGTCAAAAGCCTCCTCCTTTACCTATACAAATGGAGAAGAGTTAAGGTTTATGATACCAAATATAAACTACAATAATATTTATTTAATGTTTATAATATAAATAACATATATCAATTACTTTGATACATAATGAGTGGCCCTTCTTTTGGCCATCAAAAAATGATGCAGACATCATGTTGAGAACAACTTCATGACTAGATAATGCATATCTATCTCGTAACACAATCATCTAATCCCTTGGGGGGATAGAACCATCATCCATATCCAAGATAAGAAAGAACACAAAAAACCACACCAAGATGAGATAGCATGCTCCAAGATACCAACAAATATGTAACTAAGGGGTGATCAACAAGGTAAGCACATGCGAGAAGACCATCAAACCAACAAGCACAATCATCCAACCAAGGAAAAGTGAAATCCCCTCACCAAAGGTCTCCATCAAATGATCCAATGTCAAGAAGAGAAGGGGCTCTATGAAGATGTACCCCCAACTCGGTCCAATGCTCCAAGGAAGCAACAACAAATCTTCATCAATGCGATGAAAATCATAATGCAGAACCTCATACAATATGAGGTGTAACAATACCAAAGCCTCTAAACTCCTCGTGAACATTATAGAATCATGAATGATCTGCCAAAGCTTTGTAAATGCGTGCTTGTCAAAAGCTAACAATATTTCAAAATAATTGACATACCTTCAAAGTAACCAATTTCCAGCCTCTTTGTGCCACAAATCCCCCTATTTGCAAATGCCCTTTACACGCTAGCCTCTTTCCTACAAGAAAAAAAGAATTAAAAGAAATCCAACCCTTCCTTGTCTAAAGTGAAGGTCTAAATAATCCCGTTGCTAAATCCCATCTTCTTCTAATCTTGTCAAAGTCCCAATGAAATCCTTTAGACACTAACTGCCAAGCCTGTACCAAATCCTTCAAAAGATTCCTAATGTAGAAATTTTGAATCGAGCCACATCAACAATTATATCTAATATCCCAAGTAAACTTTTAATCCTCTTCACATGATTTTTTTTTTAAAACACAAAAATATACAAGGAAATGCCAAAAAAAAGCCATCCCACTCATTGTCCTAATGAACGAATTCACTGCCAATTTCCCATATTCACATATAAAGAACACTAAGTCCTCCAACCTCCCTTGATACATATCTTCCTTTGAAAAACATAAAATAATTCTATTCTTTAATTTTATTTTCATATAATTCAGTAATTTTCTCCTTAAAATAAAAATTCCCTTAAAAAAGAAATATATTCTTGATGTATGCTACGAATCCTCCAACCTCCCTTGATACATATATTCCTTTGGAAAACATAAAATAATTCTATTCTTTATTTTTAATTTCATATAAATTCAGTCATTGTCTGCATAAAATAAAAGCTCCCTAAAAAGGGATATTCTTGATGGATGATATTATGCCGTATTCTCCCCTTCCCATGGATGATGTTAGGCATAAAAATAATATAATACTTTAAAAAATGATATAATACTTTAAATGTTTGAAGTCACTCGAATCAACTACACTCGGTTTACTGCTACTTTTTTCTTTATACACATATAGAGAGAGATTTGTGGTAATTAGCTATGTTTTAGGCGGTGAGTTTTAAGACTTTTGCAACATTAGTAATGTAGGACGTTGAGCTAATTGAGTACTGTGATGGTGATGTTCCTAGATATTTATATCTCATCAAAGAGCTTAATGATATTTGGCAAAGGACAAAGTCAATAAATGGTGACTTGTGTTTAGTTGATATTGATTCATATGAGAATACGATTATCTTGGGATACATGAAAATCATATGGTTAAAAAACGGGGCTTAGGTGGGGTAGGTCAGGTAAGGGATATTTACACTAGGTATAAGGAAGTTGATTCTCTTACAAAAAATGTAGGTTTATGTTGTTTAGAAGGTGCCAAGGTTATCTTCGTTATTTCTCTTTCGATGTCACTTGTGAGCCATGATTCTTTACAAGGTAACACTTTGCATTTCTTTGATGAAAATGGGAGATTTCTTCAAGGGGAAGGAAATCTCAATAATCATTCACCAAAACCCAGGGAAGATGGGATCTTTATTAGTAACTCTAAAGGAAATGTAGGTAGAAACCCTAATAAGGAGGAGAATTTTGTGTTAGTGGAGGCCCTGCGAAAAAGAAGAAATGCATAAGATCTAAGCCGGACAAAGTCAAAATTGTTGTTGGCATAGACATGGGAATGGCTGAGGTAGAAGGGTTGCTGGTAAAGGTGCTTGTTGGAAGATTCATGGGGAAATATGTCAAAGAAGAAACTTTAAAAGGATGGATGGAAGAAGTGTGGACACAACCAATGGGTTATTGTCTTATACCTCTTTCCTTCATTCATGTTCTAATTTGTGAGTGCCTCCAAGGCCTCTTATGATGGGTTATTGTCTTATACTTCTTTCCTTCATTCATGTTCTAATTTGTGAGTGCCTCCAAGGCCTCTTATGTACTAGGAAGTGTTGAGAGGACTACTAATTTAGGAAGGGAATCCTTTGTGATAGTAGCAACCTCAAGCTCCCCCATTGTAACTAACTTTCCCTACATTTTGTTATGTTAAGGTGTATTATCGAGGCTTTCTTAGATAACCTACCATTGAGTTGGAGAGAAATATGATAGGACCAACTTTGCTCTTGAACTCATGTCAACAACTATTATTTCCTTCACGGAAGGAAGGGGCACTATACTTGTTAGACATGACCCTACCCTTAATGTAACTATCTCTATAATCCTTGGTGACTTTGTGGTGATCGGTTCGATGAGTTGAGATTTATTATCAATGAACCCATGGAGAATCCCAAATAAACTAGAATATATTTTCTTCAATTCTTTCCTGTGAATGTGTCATTATCTAGAATGAAACTTATAACATAGTCCCATAAGTGGAAGAATACCATGGGCCCATTCTCATGTCCAACTCTTCCTTGTTGTAAGATTTCTTAGGAATTTGTTTATTTAGATCCTATCATCACATCTTCCCCATTACCACCCTTCTGGTCCCCTTAGTCTCCTTGCCTTTTCTAGTGTTGGGAGAAACCTTCCGGCTTGGTAATTATTTTGGAATTTTGGGTGTAGGTCCACCCTTTGCTTGTGGCACTTTGGCTTGCTCCCTTTGTCCCCTTTGTTGGTTAAGGAAGGCATACTTGATACCATCCTTTCATCGTGAGCTCCCAACATTGGGCCAAGTGTTAATTTATTTTATCACACCATTTTTGTCTGTTTGCACAAATGAAGGGGTTTACATTGAAGATATTACTAAATGACATAAATCAAAACAATGAAGCACAAAACCATGAAGAAAGGCATATTTATCTATGGAGGAAATGACTACATGGCACTTCAATGCATATTATGCACAAATAGTGTGGATAATCCTTTGATGTGCACTCATGGTTTGTATGTCATCACTGCATTAAAATACACAATCCAACAAATTTCTTGGCTATTCCATGCAACTTCCAGTTTGGCAATGCCTAGTTTAGAAAAATTCTAGCATTTAAGATGGAGTACTTGGGTTATCTTTGGAAATTACATGGAAAAGGTTTGGGGAACATCTCCACTTTTTATATCCTCCTCAAGGAAATGTTATAAATGTAGGTATCGTCCATGAAATGAAATTAAAAGAGTTCAAGGAATGAAAGGTTACATTTCTAGAGCTTAGCCAAGGATTGTAAGTCCATGTTGCAATCATCTTCATTGTTCTTCTAAAGTGGTGGTGCTGCTAGTATTTATTCTTCATCATCCATTACATGGAGGGAAGAGCCTTTCCACTGTATTCCAAGATCAATGAGAGAGTCTCAAAAATGAAAGAACCCCTACCCAAATAGATATATTAGAGGTATTGATTGAATGTTTTTAATTAATATTTCCACAAAAAACACATACAACATAATGGTGATTAAACTAGAGAAGAAATCCATAATTTCTTCCTTTGGTTGGATTTGAGAGTTTCTTAGATCATTCATAAATTTCTAGCACTCACCAGTGTAGTGCATATTGTATTTCTTCCCTAGATCTTAGTTGTGTGACCAACAAGTTTTTAATATTTTTAATTTTGAACTATTATATGTAGTCATGATAGCTGTAGTTTGCATGATTCATGAAACCACTTGACACACATGTATGTACACCTTCACATATTACACTCTTTTTGCAGGTTTGTTCCCGTGTAGTGAATCATAATTATTTTTCCATGGTTTTGTTTTAAATATTTCTTCCACATGTTCTTTCCTTGATTTAGATTTGAGTTTTACTTTTCTTAGGTGTTGAACCTTACAAATTTAATCTTTCAAGTTCGATATTTCTTCGACATGTTATTTCCTTGATTTAGATTTGAGTTTTACTTTTCTTAGGTGTTGAACCTTACAAATTTAATCTTTCAAGTTCGATTAGTCCATAGTAATTGAATTAGTGAGCTTAGATTTCTCTTATCTTTTCACACATACTAGTTATTGAATTAGTGAGCTTAGATTTCTCTTATCTTTTCACACATACTAGTTATTGTTATTAGTAATTGAGCATTATAAGTAATTTGCTTTCTTGTCCTAGTGTTTGGTGTGGGGGCACATCTTATTAATTTGGGTATTCTCTTCGCCTTGTGCTTAATGCGATTTTGTGAATCAGAAACGAATAAAGAGTTTCCTCTTCTCACTTTTATTTTCAATATGTGCACTTTGTTTCTCGACTCTTTCATTTCCATTTATCAAATACCACACGTGCACCAAATTCACAAGTAAGAATTACATAGTTGGTTCAAGCCACCAACTAATTATATGCTAAAATAAAACAACATTAATAAAAGTAACTTAATTAGTTTTAGCAAAACCCTCACATTTAGCATTAAATAGGACTTTGGAAACATGCATGTGAGGCAAACATTCGAAGGTCACTTTTAATTTTAGAATAGAAGTTGATTAGAATAAGTGAAAGTCCTTTAGTAGCGAGGAATGCTTGAAAGAAAGTGTATCTTACACATGCATCGATTAATAGGTCAATTTGAGTAAGTGTTGTGGCCTCATTTTTCCTAATACTAAAGGTGAAAAGTACTAATCAGTGGAGGAGAGATTTGCCGAAGACTTATAACCATAGAATCCTGAGTAAGCAGACATGGACAAGGCTAAGGATCCTTTGTAGAACCAAGGTGCAAGAACCCTCTACGCATTTTTTTAAAGGCCAAGCTCAAATCTCTTTTTTGTATAAGTGGTTTACAACTCTCAAGGTCTAGAACCTTCTGCAACCAACTTAACTACCTATATATAGATATTAAGGCTAGTTGAAAGAGATAATGACTATTTTTCCTCTAGTTTTCTAATGTTAGTCATGTAGATTGTAAGATGTGCATGTTGTATGAACTATGATAATGTTGAACACTAGTCACTCTTAAAGCATAAGGCCTAGATGTAATCCATAATTTTCTTAATATAATGGGATTTCATCATTGTTCTACTCATATTTAATTTGAAATGGCATATATTGATGATGTTTACATTGTTATGATCTCTACACATGCCTCACTTTATGTTTTCTTAGATGGATGTTATTAAAAGTTAAAGAATGGATTATTCTTTTCCACTAATCTCCAATACTTTGTACATTAATTAGTCAAAAACTATAAAACATGCCACGAGTGAGACTTCCTTCTTTTGGAAGGTTGAATATGTTAGCATACTAGACTACCGCAGACCTTTGTTATATACCTTTTGTGGACCTTAGGTCTATAAAAAATCCAACGACATGGTTCCTTACTGGAACCTTGGAAAATGTAATGAAGTTGAGATGTAGTTGAAGTTGGAAAAAGTTGAGCTTCAAGACTGGTTGGAAACATAGATACATGAGCTTGTGTGTCAATAAAGTGTATATATGGGAGAAGATGTGGAAATACTTAAGGATAAGTACGTGTTTGAGTGTTTACATAGGTTTTATGCACCGAATTCCAACAAATTTGCATGAAAGGATATAAAGACTTGTAGAGTAGCGCATCATTGTTTTCTCACAACCAATAATTGATGGATCATTGGTAATTTTTTAAAGGTATAGTCATATGGCCATCATCTGGCCCCAACAATTGACTTCTGGTTCAAAGATAATGTGGAAGGTTATGTTTTGGAATTCATGTGAACTGTGATCAATCTTTGACAGAAGTGCTATAAATTTTCAAGAAATAACTGCATAGAAGATTGATAAAGGAAATACTTGTGTGGATAAAAATACTTATGGTGGAATGTGGTATACTATAAATCCCCACTTGGATGGAAGCATAAGCCCTATGTGGGGTGGTGGAATGGTAGGAGGAACTGATGGTAGATTTGGATACTCAAACTATTGAAAGATCAATGATGGTAGATGTAGAGAATCTTGAAAGTCAATGACAAATGGAACATAAAAATCATGTAGAGGTTAAAAAAAGGTGGCGGGAGGGAGAAATGGAAAATATATGTATCAGTCAAGGGTCCTTGGTCAAAAGGTATAGTCCCGAGTTGCATCGATTTACACATGCACACACATGTATTTCTCTCTGTGTGTGCGCACATGCACACACACACACACACACACACACACACACACACACACACACACACACACAATTCACATTTTTCATGTGCTAAGAAGAGTCCATTTTCATTAGTTCTCATAATCCTTGGTGGTTCCATTTTGATGTCATGCCTTATGGGAAGTATTTGGCTTGTGGTTTTTATTTATACAATGTTACAAGGTATCTTGCTATAACGACATATCTTTGTTTTGGGATTTTATTCCACATTAATACTACTTGTCCTTTTCAATGTGGATTATAAATGACAATGAATAACATGTTTATGTTTAAAGAAGCAAGGTGATCTATAATCTGAGTGTTGTTACTTTGGAGTAATCTAATCTTGTAGCAAAAGGACCCTCTTTTTGGTGACAAACATGACATGGATTCAATAGAAATTTCAAGGATGATTTGATTCCACCATGATCCAAGTTTGGTTGCAGATGTAATGATGCCCTTAGGGTTTTTTTTTTTCCAATTTTGAATCGACATAGATCCTCAAAAATTTGATCGAAGTTTTAAATCAATGTGAACTTTGACTTCTTATGTTGTCAAGTTTTGGAAGATAAGGGAATTATGTGACATGATTAAATGTCTCTATGTTACTTCATGTCTATGCGGTCTCTTTACTTCTCCTTCTTTCATCACAGGGGGTCAATTTCCTAGGAAGTGTTACTTTGAGGACTCTCAATTAAAACAACTATAATGCATTGAAAAATGAACATCACTTAAATGTGGCAAAGAACAATAGGCTAAGAGGGGATAAGGCCCTTATTATTGACCCCAAGGACCCAGTTATCCCTAAGTATTTGTTTGATATTTGGGTGTAGTTTGTGAACAAGGACGAACATATGAAATGATTTCCAGAGCAGGTTCAACTAGTTGACTATGATATCCACAATGCTACTTTGTTCCTTGAGTTTGCATTAAGAAAATACTCGCAAATCATAGGGGACTGAGAGTGGCTATTGGAAGAGTTTAGGCCATTATTCAAATCAAGAATCATGAGCCTATTGCATGACCTATGCTTTGGGACCTCTATGGTTGTGAATAAATTGAGTAGGATAACATCCACGATATGACTTGTTTTAACCAAGAAGGAAAATACATCATTGATGCAGTCTTGAATCGAGAGGTCATGGAACAAGAAGAAGTAGAGGAAAAAGATGAAATAGAACTATGCTTGAAATATGGCATGGACAAGTGCCAAAGGGGATACATAATGTCTTCAATAAATAATTTACTAGTGAGTATGGCAACAGAACTGTTGTCAAACTAGGGTGCTACAAACTTATTGGGTAGGGGAATGTTCCAAGTAGGCCATCCATGTCATGAATGTATGCACACCTAAGGTCAATTTGAATTGGGTTTCATACCTAACCAATGAGGTCCTACAAAATTGCATGGATGTGTAGGATCACAACAAGAACTTTTTGAATGGAATATTTCTACTGCAATTATCCTTTTTGTAGTGGGATGAACCATGGTATGGAAACATGTTTTACATTTTTTTTTGGGTTGAAGTGGGGTCAATTTCCTAGAGTGTGTTGATTTGAGGATTTTTAGTGAAAGTCAAAGGGAATGAATTAGAAATTGAACCTCACTTGAATGTGGTAAATTTCCATCGAATCAAACCCATTACTTACGTGGTTGCATTTTAAAAGGTAAGGTGAAGTGCCATTTATCTTTAGTAATACCAAATAATTATGTTTCAATGTCATGACTTGTCCATTGTCTTTATAATATATCTTGCTAGAGTGTCATATCTCCATGTTGGAACTTTGCTCCACATTAATACTTCTCTTCTCCTTCAACATGGATCATAAATGACAACTAAAATCATATTTGTGTTCAAAAAAATGAGGTGCTTTGCAATGTAAGAGGTGTTACTCTATATTTATGCAATGCTTTTGTCCTAATCCAGATTTAGGAGTGGAATGAAATGATTACATACTGAATACAATAAACACGAAGATATGAAGAATAACACATATATCCAGTGAACAATATCTTCTTTTAAATAAATGAAATAGGTTGAAACTGTAAAACTGTAGAACTGAAACACTTGCTCAAATGGTGGTAGCTATCTCTAAGAAGAGATGTGGCTGCTATGCGCACCCGTCTGAGTAGAATGATTACAATGAGGCTCCAGAGGCCTTTTTTATATTACTCATGAATTCCAAAACCCTAGACATCCAAAAACCTAACCCTAGAAGGTGAAATGCCAAAAGTAATGTGGGCTCTTATGGGTAAGTTGGTACCTCAACTTCTCGGGGTCGTAAATTTTGCATACGACCTCCATTTTAGGCACGTGATAGCCCGTTGGAAAGGTATTTAAGAGAACTACACATTCCGCTATTAAACTCTAACTCTGTCTACAATTTGACTATGGCGAGCCAAAAAAACAATGCTTAGGGCCCCAAAACGACCCTGGAAATACAACAAGATGTGTTGACATGAAAACATAAAAAATAAGCCAGTTGGATTAGGTGAGAGGCCACTAGTATTCGCCTGAAGGATGTGTAGGGATTCAAACAACCCCAGAAGTGTAGAACCCACAATTACAAATAAGTACAGAAGAAAGTTTTGAACAAAAGTGGACAAGAGGAGTCAGTTGGAATAGGTGGGTGGCCACCAATATCCACCTGGATCATGTCCACTAAAGACCACTTGTTTGTGTGTGTTATTTTCTAAGGAAATCCTCATGGAAACTCCTAAGAATACTTCCATATGATCCATGGATGTTAAATGAGATTAACTATCGGTGCCTAAGTTCCAAGCACCTAACCCCAAGGGAATCAACATAGTCAAACTCGTAACCTCCCAAATTGGGGGAGAGACATTATGTCTATCTCATGACCACTTGAGCTGACCCTCATGGGTCTCTCTCTCTC
>ML789149.1:0-32028 GCA_009831015.1 Picea engelmannii | reverse complement strand
GCTCCAACCGGATGGAGGCTACAACCCCGTTTCCTTGCCCCGTCCAACCACCCTAAAATATATATGTAGACCAATCTATCAATACCTCTGTCACTGATAACTTGTTGTTGCTGTTGTCTTTGATATTCATGATGCTGCTACTGATATCAATATCTCATCAATACTGCAACCACACACACCTCATACCAAGATCCACAAGACAATTCTCCAAATCAATTTCTTATTAATCACTGAGACATACCCATTCTCGATTTCTTTAGGATCCTCACCCTAACACACAAATGAAGACATACCTTCAATCCTGTAGCTAAATTGAGTTTTAGATTCTTGATCTTCACAAATTTTCCTCATAGGTCTGCGACTGTGTGTAATATCTTCCCGTGGGTATTCACGCTTTTCCTCACTGTAGGCCATAGATGTATGCACTTTTCCTCCTGAAACCCGCATATATACTCAAGGAATGCATGTATGAAACCTCTTCTCTGTACTCTTGGCTCCTGCATACTCCTTACTTCATTGGATTTCTCTATCTTCGACTCATTTCCTCAGATATCCAATGTGTATTCTCATAAGTGATTACACAAAAGTGATTTTCAATTGACTCTTCTCTGTGTTTTAAAGGGAAATTTCTTAATGACATGCAACTGCCATGCAACTCACATGCAACCTTTTATGTTCCGTTTACTGCCACTTTACTTTGACATGAAATGTTGTTCAAGGGTTGACATCAATGACAACCAATCTTCCAACATCTAAACTTTCAACAATTAATCTTTTTCGATAATTAATTAATGACATGAAATAATTAATTATCACTGTAATAATTAATTAATATCTTTTGATAATTAATTAATCCTTCCAATAATTAATCTTTCAACAAATAAACCTCCAGAGAACTCACACACGATGCCTGAAGAAAGTGTAGACTTATAAAACATGTTATCCCAATTGAAGATTCACCAAGTTGATGAAATGAGTGGTAACATGTTGAAACTAGTGGATTTATCACATTCTTAGGAAATCCTTAAAAGATAAATTGAAGAAAAAATTAAAATGTTGATAGATCAAAAGGAAGATAAAATGGAAAAGTCGATGGATAAAAATATAGAATAATTACAAAATTCCATGAATCAAAACATGGATAAAAAGATGGAACAATTACAAAATTCCATGTAAGTCATGATCTTACATATCCTAGATGAGAGATTCCCTAAAGGATATATCAAGATGAAAGGAAATCATGAAAAAGTGGAGAACAAAAATATTGAGTCCTAAAATCATGATTATTCATCACTCCAAGTTTCACATCATCGAGGATTCAACTCAGCAGCAAGGAACAAATTAATTCCCAAGATTGAGATGGGGAAATTTGATGGTAAGCATACTATAACATGGATATTGTAGATGGATGAATTCTTTGATCTACACCAAGTGACAAATTTACAAAGGTTGACTCTTGCATGTATTTAGAACCTAATCAATTAGTTTGGTACCAATGGATTTGTGAATGAAAAAAAGGATTATATTGTCTCTTAGTCGATTTTTACAAATGAATTGATAAAACATTACAGGGATATTAAGAAAAATACATTCTTAAGTCAATTGATAAATATCCAACAAAGAGGTCCAATTACATAACACAATAAACAATTCCAAAAACTAAGTCTAAGGGTAAAGAACATTCCAGTGGATAATTTGTTAGATCTCTTTATGGGCACTTTAAAGGAGAGAATTCAACATGAGGTGTATATATTTGAACCTAAATCCCTATAGCATGACTTTAGTGTGTCAAGGGCAGTTGAAAGTAAATATATGGCTACTAGAAGAGTGGTCACTAACAACTATAGAGATAACCATGATCCCTCTCCTAACCTCACTCAACCTAGAAGGTTGACACCTTAGAAAATGGATGAAAGAAGAGAAAAGGGACTATGTTTCAATTGCGATATCAAGTATAGTAAGGGGAATAAATGTGGTGATAATAAATTATTCTACATAGGCCACAAAGATCAAGAAGATCAAGACTTAGAACCCTCACAAGATCTAGAACTAGAAGAGACTATTCCAACCTCATATTGTCATGCATTGGATGACATTAGTACTCTGCGAACCTTCAATATAGAAGGATATATAAAAAATAAAAAGGTAATAATGTCTATTGATTCTGGTAGTACCCATAATTTCATTAATTTCAAATTAGAAAAACTTCTAAATTGCTTTATATTTCCAACACCACAATTTCAAGTAATAATTGCAAATGAAGGTACCACAAATTGTTTAGGGAATTGCCATAGTATTAAGCTCAATATGGGAGAGTATTTATTGGATAATCCCATGATTGCAATCTAAATGGGTGGTGTTGATGTTGTGTTAGGGGTCCAATGGTTATAATTATTGGGAACAATGGCTCTTAATTTTTAGGAACGTTTCATGAGATTTTCCTCAAAAGGAAAGGAAATTGAACTCAAAGGTATCCAAGGGAAACCCTCTAAAATGATAAGCCCTAAAAACATGAAAACATTATTAAAAAATGGACAGATATGGTGTAATTGCTTGGTTGTGATCACTAGATGTTCAAACATATATACCCTTTAATCTAGTGGATCTCCAAAATGTTTTCGACAATCATTCCAAGGTATTTGGAGAGATGCCTAAGGATATTCCACCTTCTTGAGATCATGACCATGATATTCAATTTGGGAAATGTGCCACCTAACTTTAGGACTTACAACTGCCCATATGCACAAAAGAGTGAGATTGAGCATATGATTCAAGAAATGTTAGAGGTTGACATCAATCAAACAAGACAAAGTGCTTTCTATTCATTGGTAGTGTTGGTTTAAAAAAGGAAGGTTCATGACGTATGTGTCCATATAATATACAATTTGACAAAATGACCATTAAATATATGTTTTCTATTCCTGTCATTGACGAATTATTAGATGAATTGCATGGAACAATTTTCTTTACTAAGTTGGATCTCCATTTTGGATATCATCAAATTAGAATGAAGCAAGAAGACATCCCAAAAACAACCTTTAGAACACAAGAAGGTCATTGTGAGTTTTTGATGATTCCATTTGGCCTTACTAATTCACCTTCAACATTTCAAAGATTGATGAATTATATTTTCATCCCCTTCCTTGGAAAATATGTGTTAGTATTTTTTGATGATATAGTAATCTATAATAAATCTTGGGAAGAGAATGTACACCATGTTGACATAGTCTTAAAACTATTGGAAGACTAACAATTATATGTCAAGCCTTTTGTTGGTCCTAAGGTCTGCACCTGATTGCTAAAGGGAAGAGATAGATCACGTCAAGTTTTGAAATGATGGGTTTTTTATGAATTAAATTTGTTGGCCAGTTGAGAGATAGGTTTTCAAGGGTAGAGATCTGGTTGGAATATTCAACAATGTCGCTATAGGGTTTCCCTAGCTGGTGGCATGGAATTTGGTGAGCAGGTAAAGATAGGAGAATAAAAAAAAGGAAATACAAGAAAACATTCAATTTTTTACTTGCTGCATGAAAATTTAGACTTGAAATAATATACTAGATCTAAAACATGCATATTGACAAAAATCATCCAAACAAGGTTGTAATACAATAAACTATCTACTGCAAAAAACAATTGAAAATAAGTTGCATAATAATAAAAAATTCATTGAAATAGTAGCTGAAAGGAAAGGAAACTACACATTGCATACACTTCCAACTTGCATCTAGATAAGATTAAGAACACACAAATATTTGAGAAGAAAAACACAAACTGTCACCAAAACTTATCTTCACCAGGTATGAAACTTTACAGTCTTATGCTTCAGGTCCAACCAAAATTATGATGCTTGATCTGCCAAAAGCTAAACCTTATTACATTAAAAAATCTATCTATTTATCTCTTTCCTCAGAGGGTTTCGACCATCTATCTGAGATCTAACACAAAATTTCAACTTCACATTACAACTAGACTCTGTAAACAACTTGAATGTCACTCCTTCATTACAACTTGAAAACACTTCTTTGACCTAAGTGTATTTGGGTGGAAGTATCGGTCATGACTTCCCTTCAACTCGACCTTAGAAAAAATATGGTTCATATCAAAATAAAATGACAACTTATTACACTTGGCAGCAATATCTTGAACTGAAACAACAAAAATCTATAAGTGCAACTATAACTACTATTAACAACTGAAATATAACATATCTTAACAAAAACCTTCAACAATTGTAGCTGGCAGGTGACTGTGCATGGATTCCCATGTACACTTCAATTGGAGACCAAACTAGAATACAGGTGGATCAACTGGAATAAGTCCTAAATCCATTCTCCTTTGACAACAATAGACCTCTTAGATTATCTCTTTCAAGAACAAGCATTTTTTCTATTGCTTCTTTTGCAACTTCTGGTACTTCTTTTGTAGCTTAGTATACTACATTTCTAGATATTTTTTATGTTATTGTAAACTATGAATTTGTTGCTTCAAAATTTGTACCTGGTGGCTGTCATCTATACCTCTGTTAGCTTTGACCTTTGGTTTGACCAAGACCTGTACCTTACTTCTATCCTTTAGCCCCTGTTCTTCCTTTATGAAAGATTTATTGAGGTCAATGGACAACTTAAATTTTCTTGGCCTCATCTCATATTTGGGTGCTATCTCATTTTTTTTTTATGTGTCTCCTTCTGTTGGCACAGGGGTAGACCCAGGGTTCAACGCTACAACAATGCACCGACAAAACTCTAACTACCGACCCTTTCGGCAACACCTGCGAAGTAGATGAAGTCTCACCTGATGTAGAGGCAGGGGTGGTTGCAGGACTTAGGTGTCTGCAACCTTAGCTGGGACACACATATGTGATTATAATACTTAACATATCACTTAGCACCGAAAATTCATCAATATTTAACCACTATTCTACTGCGCAGATAAAACATAGCATCACATCATTCAGTCAGATCTGATGCATATAAGCACTTATCATAAAGAGGTAGATTAAATCTAGCAGATTCAATCACTAAGCACACTCACATAGGTCCGATCCACATCCATATACATTATTAGCACAATGCATAAGAAGATATATCTATCTATATCAAAGCACTTTTAGAAAGTAAAGACATAAACACATCAAGACATCGCACAAAGCAGAGAAACAAAAAATATACGTGGTTCACCCCCACCCTAGGGCTATGTCCACAAACTTGTTGGCATGTTTTACATGCAGTGTATGCTTGTCATTGATGGAAAGTACAACAACGATGATGGCTTGAGTATAACAACAATGATCAACAACGCAATGATAACCGGGAAAGAGCAGCAACCGTGATCGTTGGATCAACAATTCAAAATTCCCAATGGGTGTCAGATCTCAATGTAGACAAGAAGAGAGCGCTAAAGAGGAGGACAGATTTCAGGCGTTAGATCCAAGTGTAGGATCCGACCATCGTTGGATCAAGGAGAACCTGCACGTTCTTTAAAGTGAAAGGAGTAGTGGGCTCACAAAATCCCGCAAGAAGGAGGATCGTCCATCTTCAGGAAGGAAACATGGACACAGATCAAACATTTCGCAGATCGAGAGTTGGAGATGTCAAAAAATATCAACCATAGGAATCCCGAAATCGCGATATGCGAAATCACGACTTAATCTGACCCATCGGACCAAGGTTTGATCTGGACCGTTGATCCCAGTCCATGTTGGAGTTTTGAGGATCGCGAGTTAAACATGTCAAAGGTTATTAACATCATGAATCCCAAAATCGCGATATGCGATATTACGACTTAATCGCAGTCGTCAGATCAAGATAAGATCTGGACCGTCGATCCGACTCACGTCAGCAAACCATGTCATCTAGGAACACGTGGCACAACCAGGTAATGAAAAGTGTTAGACTGGTTCAACATTTCAAACACATGTAAGTCACGAATCAGGGTGACACATGGCAGGTGTTCGACATGTGTGACATCAACAAGTTTACACCCTTTCGGAGTTTCACGGATCGAGAGTTGGAAGCATAAAAAACATTCACCACAGGAATGTCGAAATCGCGATATGCAAATTCACGAAATGATCTGAACCATCAGATCAAGTGTTGATCAGGACTGTTGATCCCACGCCATTTCGGGGTTTTCGGGGATCGCGACTTGGAGAGGCAAGAACTCAATACAACCAGAGTGACGAAATTGCGATATGCGAAATCTTGATTCAATTGCAGCTGTTAAGTCAAGTTCAAATCTAGACCGTTGATCTAACTCCATATCAGAGTTTCGCGAATCGTGACATCAAGAGGCAAAGAACCCAATGCATCAAGAATGCCGAAATCGTGAAATCGCGATTCAATCGTAGCCGTTGAATCAAGATCATATCTGGACCATGGAATCCAGGACATGTGGAAAGTGATCAAAATTTCGCTGACTTGGAGTCAACGGAGCATAGTGTCAAAAATCATGAAATGTGAAATCGCCTTAGGCATAAGGCTGTGGTCATAGCCCTTGGTCACATCAGTGAGAGATGGAGGAAAGAGATAGAGAAACCAAGCTCTGTTTCAGGGATCACGACTGGGAATGTCGAGATGCATGGTCACACGAATTCCGAAATGCTGAAATGAATGCAAAATCCCATGGAATCAATCCAATGGTGCAGATGAATTTGAACAAGATCGGAGGGCAACTGTAGCACAACATAGTATAACTTCCAGAAACTGCTGATGGTTTCAGCCAAAGGACTCGAAGACACTTGGGGATGAGTGACAGAGAAGGTGAAGAGCCTCTGAGAATCTTCAAGAAGGATGAAGATGTTCGTGAAGGGATTGACAGATGGATGAGCGTTGAAGCCTGTAACTGAAACAGAGAAGGTGAGCTCGACTATCACAGAGAAGACGAAGAGTCTCAAACTACCAGAGAAGCTGATGAATCTCAGTACAACATACAGTGATGTTGAACCTGTGGGAAAACCGCTAGAGAAGATGAGGAATCTCAGTACAACAAACAGTGATGTTGAACGCGTGGGAAAACCACCAGAGAAGTTGAAGAGTTACCATGATGATCAGGAAGAATGCTCGAGAGGTGGAGGAAATCGGCGTGGAGTCAACATGCAGAGGCATTGCAAACATTGCATGCACAAGGTAAACAGAAGCTATAAATACCTGGTACACAGAAGAGATAGGGTTGTTGTTGCTGTTGGAGTTGTTGTGGTCACTGTGTAGAAGGATTGAAGTGTGAGCAAGGAGGCAGAGCGCAGGTGTAGAAATACACAGTAGAGGAAGGTTGCATTGAAGGGACATGGTGCACAGAGCATAAAGAGTAGAAGAACAAACAACGCAAGTCATGTGTGCATGAAGGCATTGAGGTAGAAAGAGCAACGAAATGCAACAGAACAGTGATGAGTCTGGTAATCCATTGTTGAACATTATATCACTGTAATAAGTTTCAGCAACAAAGATTTATATTATTCAGGGTGGTTGGGAGGTTCTAGGGAGGACTGGTGTCCTCAAAGGTTCAAGTGGGTGCTTGAACACAGGGAGTTGGTGCTTCCTTCTAGTTGGTGCTAGAGAAACCAGGGAGTTGGTGCTTCCTTCTAGTTGATGCTAGAGAAACCAGGCAGTTGGTGCTTCCTTCTAGTTGATGCTAGAGAAAATAGAGAGTTGGTGCTCTCAGCAAGTAGCATCTTGCAAAACTAAGGTTGTAACCTCATTATGAGTTGGTTCTCATATGTATGATAATGTAAAGAATGTAACTATTACTTATCATATAAAGAAAAAGAGGTTTTTACCCTGTATGGGTTTCCTCGGGAAATATTTGTCTCTGTGTTTCTCATATATGTGAATGATGCTGAAAGTGCCATTGTTTATTTCCTTGCATTATTGTGATCATCATTCAATGTTTCTGCAAAGAGTTTAAAAGTAGCATAATTGTTTGAGCACGGTAACAACTGATTCACCCCCCCCTCTCAGTTGTCCAACACAACTCTTCTTCTTTATTGTCTTCAGTCAATCAGTTACATGCACAAAGCCACAAAATACTATTCCACATAGGATAGGAGATCTACGCGCACCTCTCTAGATCCGCCCTCCCCGAGCTAGGTTACAACACTAAGCCTTCTACAGTCACTTGGACTCAGCTCTGCAAGATTCACATAGTATGCATAGAGCTCTTACAATCCTTCGATCACATAGATCTAGCACTTAGCCAGCTGTCTAAAATCACATAGATGTATTCTCTATATCTATCCTTACATTGCCTAGACATCTATATATACATTACAAAATAGGCCTAAACATGGGTAAACCCATGGGCTGACGTCCCATACCCGTTACATAATCCCAAATCCTAAGAATGACCCAAAAAGGGGCCGATATCCTGCGATATCTGCTTCATCTTGTGCTCCTTCTTCGACAGGCTATCTGATGTAGGAGAATATCTTCACATCAGCCATCCAGCCAACCAACCACGATAGCGAATTCAAGTCGCATGGTGAAGAGAGGCGCAACCTCATTTAAAATCTGAATTTAATGTAATTAAATGTTTATGCTGGTGAGCTGTGAAGCCGTGCCTTTGTGCAGGCATTAGGTAGATAGGCCTTTAATGTTTGTAAGGCTGAGATCTAGATCCAGATGCTGGACTAGACATCCCATTCAATGTAATTGAATAGGGTAGGTAGATTGGAGGGAAGAGCTCGAAGAGCCCCCTCAGGTAAAAGAGATTTCGTATCTCATTTTAGTAGAGGAGGAAGTAGTGGTAAGAGAGTTGTAGTTGAGGTGGATAGAGTAGAGAGTCTGCGAGTAGAGAGAAAAAGAGAAGGAGCTGAGACCTTGTTACAGGACGTGCTCAGGAACACCTTGTAAATACATGCATTTGCCATTTAATATAAACAGAAGCAGTTTTTCCTGCATGATTATGTGTTAAATGAATGTTTGTGGGTGTTCTTCATATGATATGAATGTATGATATAGATGTATACTATAGGTTTGAATTTGCAGGAGTGTGTCTGATTTTAGGTGAAGGTATTTGAGGCTTCACACCAGGAGGGTGTGACAAAACACTGCGGGTTCTGATAGCCGTGCACAGAGGATGCATTTATGAACTCTATGGATTCAGACAAAGACATGCTACGACATAGGAACTGGAATCAACAACTCAGGGAAGACCTCAAGGTTGCTGAACACCTTGGAGGCAAGGCTATGTATGAAATACACAATTGCAGACAAAATCTCTGAGGAGTTCTTTGAAGCTCTTCCAAGTGGGAATTGAGTAGGTGCAAGGAGTGCACAGAGGGAGAACTATGCTATGAGTTTAGAAAGAAGAATCAGAATCACTGAGGATTCTGAGAGTTCTTCCAGGTGGGCATTGAGCGAGTGAAAGGAAGAGACACTCTGCCAGTAGGGCATTTGAGTCAGTGTGCAGACAGGCATAGGAGAAGAGAACTCTTTTGAGTTCTGTGATTTGAAGAAGAGTCCACTGAGGGATCTTCACAGGGTTGCTGAACACCCTGCAGACTCAGCAAGAGGTTGCTTGAGCAGAAGGATAGCCAGGAGGGCATCCAAACATTCTCCATCTGAGGGAGAAGGTAGAAGGATAAAATCCCTTAGGGGTCTGAGCGGTTGAGAAGCTCAGGGGAAACAACACTATGTGTGCGTAAAGACTCTGCAGAGGCACAGAAGTCCGAGAATCCCTTGGGGATTTGGAAGTGAAAGTATCAGGAGGAACAATGTCGAGGAGAATGCACGGAGAGAACTCAGGTAAAGGAGCTCTCAGAGGAGAAAGAGGACAAAGGTTGAGGCCTTTGAGTTTGGTGAATTCTCCCAAGGTTGGGAAGAAAGTGTGCAAGATCAGTAGGGAGCACAGCAGCCGTCAGATCGACGGGAGGAAGAGATCTGGACTGTTGGTTTCTACATCTAGGAAGGAGAAGGAGGAGCGCATAGGAAGGACATATCTACACCATCATATCGGATCAAGATACCTGTCATCCGTTGGATCGACAGAGAGTCGCACGTGGTTTAACACTTAGCACAGAGAAGTGGGTGTGAAAGTCCTGAAAGGCATTTGGTGCATCGGGATATCGGAGGTCCTGAGGTCGAGGAAGTTGGGACATTTCAAGTTCCGAAATAGCGGGAAAGATCTGGACCGCCCGTTTGTGGAGACACGTGGCGGAGATCGAGTGACCCGTCGGTATATTGGCTACTGGGGTTTTGAGTTTACAGAGGATTTTTGTCATCGGGGTAGCGAAAGTCCCAAAATCGTGAGGAGCGATCAGGACCATCCATCATAGGAGGACGCGTGGAGGAGATCAGAGCACCCGAGATATTTCCTGAAAGGAAGGTCATCCATCAACATTACGGGAATCGGGAAATTGGGAATCTCGTGGACAAGAAGGACTTGCAATTCAGAATCGCGAAGTACGAAACCCCGACAAGGAGGGAAGCGCCATCGAGGGGTCAACTGTCAGCATATTAGAGAATCAAGATTCGAGGGATCGACAGTCCCGTGGGAAAATGCATTTCAACATTTGAAATCCCGAAGTCCCGATAGGTGGTATGACTGCGGTCATATAGAGGGAGGTCGTATGGACCCAAAAGTCTATCCCAAGGGACTAGCGGGAGTTGGAGCATATCGAGATTCGACGGATCATGGATCCTGAGGACAAGTGTGTTTTGACACTTGAAATTCCGAAACCCCGATAGGAGACAAGGCTGCGGTCTTGTGAGATAGCGGTCACATGGACCAGGGCATAGCTAGGATGGGCTAAGGCTGGAAGGGAGCGCATCGGCGAATCAGAGTTCAAGAGTTTGAGAGGACATGAACTCTTGACATCGGGGATCACGAAACCCTGAAACTTGAAATTAAGTCGGGGAAAAGTCACAGGCGCGTCCAGAGGCCATGACAGGGAAAGAGCAGGACCTATGGATCGGGTTTTTAGCAGAGATTCCACGGAGGAATTGAAAGAGCCGCTTCGACTCAAAGTGAAATTTGAATGATCCTGTGAGTGAATGTAGAGCGGTTGCGTCTTTCGTCTGCACCAAGAGAATCTCTCAACGTCAGCCATCCAGCCAGCCAACCATGATAGCGAATTCAAATCGCGTGGTGAAGAGAGGCGCAACCTCATTTAAAATCTGAATTTAATGTAATTAAATGTTTATGGTGGTGAGCTGTGAAGCCGTGCCTTTGTGCAGGAATTAGGTAGATAGGCCTTTAATGTTTGCAAGGCTGAGATATAGATCCAGATGCTAGACTAGACAACCCATTCAATGTAATTGAATAGGGTAGGTAGATTGGAGGGAAGAGCTCGAAGAGCCCCCTTAGGTAAAAGAGATTTCGTATCTCATTTTGGTAGAGGAGGAAGTAGTGGTAAGATAGTTGTAGTTGAGGTGGATAGAGTAGAGATTCTATGAGTAGAGAGTAGAAGAGAAGGATCTGAGACCTTTTTACAGGCCATGCTCAGGAACACCTTGTAAATACAGGCATTTTCCATTTAATATAAACAAAAGAATTTTTTCTTGCATGATTATGTGTTAAATGAATGTCTGTGGGTGTTCTTCATATGATATGAATGTAGGTTGTAGATGTATACTATAGGTTTTCATTTGCAGGAGTGTGTCTGATTTCAGGTGAAGGTCTTTGAGGCTTCACACCAGGAGGGTGTGACAGAACACTGCGGGTTCTTATAGCCATGCACAGAGGATTCATTTATGAACTTTGCGGATTCAGACAAAGATGTGCAGTGGCACAAGAACTAGAATCAACAAATCAGGGAAGACCTCAAGGTTTCTAAACAGCTTGGAGGCAAGGCTGTGTATGAAATACACAGTTGCAGACAAAATCTTTGAGGAGTTCTGTGAAGCTCTGCCAAGTGGGCATTGAGCAGGTGCAAGGAGTGCACAGAGGGAGAACTCTACTGTGAGTTCAGAAAGAAGAATCAGAATCAATGAGGATTTTGAGAGCTCTATCAGGTGGGCATTGAGCAAGTGAAAGGAAGAGACACTCTGCTAGTAGGGCATTTGAGTCAGTGTGCAGATACGCACAGGATAAGAGAACTCTTTTGATTTATGTGATTTGAAGAAGATCCCACTAAGGGATCTTCATAGGGTTGCTGAACACCCTACAGACTCAGAAAGAGGTTGCTTGAGTAGAAGGATAGCCAGGAGGGCATCCAAACATTCTCCATCTGAGGGAGAAGGTAGAAGGATAAAATCCCTTAGGGGTCTGAGCAGTTGAGAAGCTCAGGGGAGACAACACTGTGTGTGCGTAAAGACTCTGCAGAGGCACAAAAGTCTGAGAATCCCTTGGGGATTCGAAAATGAAAAGATCAGGAGGAACAACATTGAGGAGAACACATGACAATAAATTAGGTAAAGGAGCTCGCAGAAGAGAAATAGGACAAAGGTTGAGGCCTTTGAGTTTGGTGAATTCTCCCAAGGTTGGGAAGAAAGTGTGCAAGCTCAGTAGGGAGCACTGCAACCGTCATATCGACGGGAGGAAGAGATTTGGACCATTGGTTTCTATGTCGAGGAAGGAGAAGGAGGAGTGCACAGGAAGGATGGATCTGCACCATCAGATCGGATCAAGATACCCATCAACTGTTGGATCAGTAGAGAGTCGTGCATGGTTTAACACTTAGCGTAGAGAAGTGGGTGTGAAAGTCTCGAAAGGCATTTGGTGCATCAGGATATCGACACTTGGGATATTGGAGGTCCTGAGGTCGAGGAAGTTGGGACATTTCAAGTTCTGAAATAGTGGGAAAGATCTGGACCGCCCGTTTGTGGAGACACGTGGCAGAGATCGAGTGACCCATCGGTATATCGGCTACCGGGGTTTTGAGTTGACAGAGGATTTATGTCATTGGGGTAGCGAAAGTCCCGAATTCGCGAGGAGCGATCAGGACCGTCCATCATAGGAGGACACGTGGAGGAGATCAGAGCACCGGGGAGATTTCCCGAAAGGAAGATCGTCCATCAGCATTACAGGAATCGGGAAATCGGGAATCCCATGGACAAGAAGGACTTGCAATTAAGAATCGTGAAGTCAGAAACCCCGACAAGGAGGGAAGTGCCATTGAGGGGCCGACTGTCATCATATCAGAGAATCGAGATTCGAGGGATCGGCAGTCCCATGGGAAAATTCATTTAAGCATTTGAAACCCCAAAGTCCCGATAGGTGGTATGACTGCGGTCATATAGAAGGAGGTCGTATGGACCCAAAAGTCTAGCCCAGGGGACTAGCAGGAGTTGGAGAATATCGGGATTTAGTGGATCCTGAGGGAAAGTGCGTTTCAACACTTGAAAGTCCGAAACCCCGATAGGAGACAAGGCTGCGGTCTTGTGAGATAGCTGTCACATGGACCAGGGCATAGCCAGGATGGAATAAGGATGAAAGGGAGCACATCGACGAATCAGAGTTCGAGAGTTTGAGAGGACAGGAACTCTTGACATTGGGGATCACGAAACCCCAAAACCCAAAATTAATTCGGGGAAAATTCACAGGCACATGCAAAGGTCGTGACAGGGAAAGAGCAGGACCTGTGGATCAGGTTTTTAGCAGAGATTCCATGGAGGAATCGAAAGAGCTGCTTCAGCTCAAAGGGGAATTTGAACGATCCTGTGAGCAGGAGCGCGAGGTGGTGGTCGCGACTCTACTGCATCACTGTCGAAGTCCCAAAATAGGTCAAACTTGACCAAAGATCTCTCAAAACTTGGTCAAGGGCCAACAGACCCTCAACACTCACCTGTGACTCATCCCAAGTCACTCTGATCTGGGTAGTTTTTCTTCGAAGGCCTCGAGCTTGGCTCAATATGCTTTGACTTATTGTTGTGCCATGGCCTCTTGTGCAACGAACTCTTGGATGACTACCTCGTTCACAGGCCTCTCCAAGCGCTGTTCAGCTGTAATAACAACCTAGTCCAATTCTGCTCCTTGGCCTTCTACCTCTGTGACCAATTGGTAGGCCTTATCTTGTACAGGTTGGAGTCTCTGAGTTACTTCCATAACTCTACTCTGGATAGTGTGGATCTGCTATTGGGTGGTTCATTACTCCTGGGAGTGCTTCATTCTTTCCACATTTATTCCTGCTTGGTTGTTTGTTTCTCTACTATTTCCAACGACGCGTCGTTCAAGGCTGCGATGATGAAATAAAAATCATCGGAGGTGAGGATGGTTTTCATCTTGGTCATGGTGGATTTTGACTTCCTCCGGGAAGAAGGTTTCGGGGGAGGGAAGCTTTCTCTTCTTCGAGGGGTCCTCCTCGTCTTGGGCGGTGTTACTTCACTAGGCCTTTGTTAAGCTTTGACTTCATCACCACCCCCTCATTTAGGTGATGTGGAAGTAGTCGTTACTGAGGTGCTGCTTAAGTTTTGGACCTCCTCAGTCTTCTTCTATCTGCTGGTTCTGGGTGTATTATGTTCTTTATGGGTGTCCTCCAGGCTATCAATATCAAATATCTCTTTGAGGTTGACGGGGACAAGGAGGCCAAAGGACCATTCCTTAGTGATTTCCTCTAGGTCTTCTTCTGTAAGCTTGTAGTATGTATGGAGTTTCTCTTTATGTTCATTTTCCCGTGCTGTAATGTAAGTGAAGTGTCGATCTGTGCTGAACTTCATCAGTGGTCAGAACCTTTGTAATGTGTTTGGAGTTATGCGAGGCTCGACTTCAATGGGTCGCTTTAGCTGAAGGTAGTATGTATGAAACACAACATTCGACTGCCACTGTTTGTTCATATCTATTGAATACCACAGGGTAGAAAACTTCACGGCAAGAGGTTCGAATGGATCTATGTTTGGGAAGGTTGCTCCTTCCTACATCTCCTAGGCATTGAATGCAATGAGGAACAAGAGCCATCTGAAATGGAATTCGTAACCCTGGTCCTGGGCTTATCGGAAATCAAGTTCCAAATTGTTAACTAGGTACTTTGCCCAGTTGATCTACAGGCCTTCTGCGCACTTCCCTGCGAGGTCAACGAAAAAGCCGATGACCTGCGTAGGTCGGTTCTTCCTTACTAACTTCCCAACTATCAGTTGACATGTGAGGTGCACTCTGCCACTCTAAATGGAAGCTACCTTGTAGCCTCTTGTTCCCTTCTCAACATCACCATAGGTGTCCTTTATATTCTGTTCAAGTGCACGATCTGCGACTTTTCCTGGATAAAATTCCTGCGGGTCAGGTCCTTGCATACTCAGGCCTGTGATCTTGTGGATCAATGTCGGGTCAACTATAATGTGGTGGTTGAGCCATAAGTAGCTTCCATGGTAATACGATAGTAATATCTTGACATAGGCATTGACTATCTGGTGTCTTCCAAAGTGTGGGATTTTCATGACGTTCAGCAAGGTGGACTGCACGAGGTTCATTGTCCATGACTGGGGGATGATCTTCAAATTCTTTCCTTTAGTTCTGGTCAGGTACTTGTATGGGGTGAGCATGCCATAGATCTTGTGATATTCGAGGTTGAAGTCGCTAAACTTTAGTGCTGTGATCTTGTCCTGGTTTGTTTGAACTGCGCGTATCCCCTTTGGGAGGTACGTAGTAATTATGGTGTATTCAAAATTGCATGGTACACTATCACGGTTCACCATGCCAACCAGAGGTGGGATGTAATCAGGCAGTATGGTTGGAATTAGTTTTTCATTTGCGAGGTCATCTTTATGCTTAGTTCTCTTTTCTGCTGTTGGCCAGGATGGTCTTGCTCCACAAGTAGTCGACGAAGAGGCTTGCACCATTCTCATCGATGAAGCTTGTACACCTACAGACATCAACATGACTCTTTCAGTCATGAGGTCGATCAAAACTTCTTCAACAACTTTCTCTGCAGCGCTAAACTCGACCGACATACATGCTCGGGATTGAAAATCTCAGTTTCGGGGAGTAACTTAGACATGGAAATACGATAGAGGGCAATAATGCAATGAGCATTGTGTAAAATCAGCAAGTCTATGGGCTCAAAGTCACAGTTAGCAAAAGGGTTCTCAGGGCATGGAACGATGAGATAAATAGATAAATTGACAACAAATCTCTTGCAATGGGTGGCAACGGGTAAGAAGCCTTCATTAACTCTGTTCTATCTGTTACGACGTGGTCCAACAGTCTGGTGGTGAACCATAAATTCCTTTCAACCCATTTGGAGGGTCATTTTAATGGTTATATTAGTCCCAACGGCTATATTGCTTTGCCATGGAGAAGTGCCATGTGATGCTGTCCTGTTATCCCGATGAAGTTCCAATTTTGCAAATTTTCTGTCTGTGAGGTTCCTTCTGGACTTCTAGAACCTTTGGTAACTTGTCGATCTTATCTCTCTTCTTACTTACCTTTCTAGCCTTCTTTCCAGTGAGCTTCGTCTCGGTATGCCTTTTTCCATTCTGATTCTTATCTTCTTGTGGCATAGTTACTTCGCGCTGTCGAGATTCTTTCCTAAGATTTGAGGGTGATGCTTCTTCTTTATCTGGAATAGGTACTTCAATATTCTGTGGGTGTTTAAGTGTTCTTGTAACTTCGACATCCAATTCTCTAGTATTAAATAGCTTCTATTTGTTCTTCTATTATTCAATCAAGTGTGCGATCCTTCTAGTCATAAAATCTTTTAACTCTTGCTTCTTCTGCTCTAAAACTTCTTCTTCTTCTTTCCTTTTGGCATGATCTTTTTCAACCCAAGGTTTTCCTAGTAACATGGTAAATGGGACACTGTTCTCAATAAATTTAATAATCTCAAAATCTTCCTCTGTCGAAGCTCCATTGGTATGCATAGAAATCCTGGTGAGCTTTCCACATAGGTTTATCAGTTTTTCTCTAAATAGACCTATTCCTCCCAATGAAACGAGTCATAGAAGGCTTCCCTAAAGTTACCAAGTTCTTTCTGTCATGATATTCACATGTGTTTCCTCATCTAGAACACAGTCAATGTCGAAGTCTCCTATTCCTTCTTCAAGGCATTATTTTTCTTTGAAGATCTCTGATAAGCTGACATGTCGGTGGCTATTCATGGTTTCTCTTATCTACAACAATGCTTTCTCTGATTCTTTCTGGGGTTCTGCCATTTCTGGATCTTCCTTAGGGTTTTATTGTCCCATTTTCATTCCTTCAATCTTATCAATCATTCTAGGGAAAACCAATACTTTGTGGTCCATAGCTTTGGAGCAGAGACAACTAGGTCTTCTCGCAGGGCATTCCTTAGCAAAATGTCCTGGTTTTTTGCAACTGTAACAGAGGGTTAATCCTATCTTTCTTTTAAATGATCCCCATCTCTTTTTGTACTGTGTGGTAGGATCATAGTAGCTAACCTGCAAACAGTTCTTTCTAGGATCCTGCATCAACTTGTTAGTCCAAACATTCTTTCTATGCATAGGTATAAGATATCTTCCACTATTCTTATCAGATCTATGCATATCAAACCTTCTTTCATCTATTAGGGCCCTAGTTTTCAATCTAGGATAGAATCTATTAGCCATACCTAGATCCATACTTTTGGAACAAAAATTTCCACTTATCTTACTCCTACAAAGCACACAGCCTTCCGTTCTAGAAATTTTCACTATTCTTACCTTTATCAGAGCATAGAGCTTGCAGATCTTACCTTTTTAAGAAAGACTTATTACTTTTACCTTTCTCGAAGCACAAAGCATTCAGATATTACCTCTTTTCTTTATATTTGACCTCTTTTCTTAAGATATGACCTCTTTTCCTCAGATCTGACCTCTTTTCTTCAGATCTGACCTCTTTTCTTTAGAAGAAAGATTTATAAATGAAGTAGAATACTGCGCCCTAGAGCGATAGATCTATGCACAGAGATTCCACAGTTTTAGGTCAGATATTTTCATAAAGATTCTTCTTTCTTAGTTCCCAGCAATCAAATTTTCAGGTCCCAACAATAGAACCATTTTTTGGCACAGGGGCAGACCCAAGTTTCAACACTACAACAACGCACCAACAAAACCCTAACTACTGGCCCTTTCGGCAACACCTGCGAAGCAGATGAAGTCTCACTCGAGGTAGAGGAAGGGGTGGTTGCATGACTTAGGTGTCTACAACCTTAGTTGGGACACATATATGTGATTGTAATACTTAACATAACACTTAGCATTGACAATTCATCAATATTTAACCACTATTCTACTGCGCAAATAAAACAAAGCATCGCATCATTCACTCAGATCTGATGTATCTAAGAACTTATCATAAAGACATAGATTAAATCTTGCATATTCAAGCACTAAGCACATTCACATAGGTCAGATATACATCCATATACATTATTAGCACAAATCATAAGTAGATCTATCTATCTATCTATATCAAAGCACTTTTAGCAAGTAAAGACATAAACACATCAAGACATCGCACAAAGCAGGGCAACACAACATATACGTGGTTCACCCCCACCCTGGGGCTACATCCACCAACTCTTCTTATTTATTTTCTTCATTCAATCAGTTACATGCACAAAGCCCCAAAATCCTACTCCGCATAGGATAGGAGATCTATGATCACCTCGCTAGATCCACCCTCCCTGAGCTAGGTTATAGCACTAAGACTTCTACAATGACTTTCACTCAACACTGCAAGCTTCACACAGTATGCACAGAGCTCTTACAATCCTTCGATCACATAGATATAACACTTAGGCATCTATCTAACATCACATAGATGTATTCTCTATATCTATCCTTACATTGCCTAGACATCTGTATATACATTACAAAATAGGCCTAAACATGGGTAAACCCATGGGCTGACGTCACATACCCGTTACATAATCCCAAATCCCAAAAAGGACCCAAAAAGGGGCCGAGATCCCGCGATATCTGCTTCTTCTTGTGCTCCTCCTTCGATAGGCTGTCGAAGTCCCAAAATAGGTCAAACTTGACCAAAGATCTCTCAAAACTTGGTCAAGGGTCAACACCTTCACAGGTTCCTGCATCTTCAATATTTTTTCTTTAATCTCTGATTTGGTGTCATGTGAAACTTTCTCAGGAACTAGCTCTGTATCTGGGGTTATGCCATTAGAGTCTTTCTCAGGGTCTGGGCCAAAGTCCATTACATTTTGTTTTAAATCCTAGTATGCAAGGTACTTTGTCTTTACAAAAACATACTTTATCCATGAGGTCTCCCCTTTATATTTTTTCCTTCCCTTATCCTCTGTCATCTTTTTCAATTTGTGTATATCCATCTCCTCTATATTGGAAAATCCAAAGATGTTTTCTTCAGTTTCCTCATCCTCAATTACTATGGGTTATTGGTCTTTCAAATATGGACTAAAAAATTCTTTAGAATTTAGCCTCAATTGATTTGTGATTCTATTTTTTCTGTTAGGTTTATTGGGCATTTCATGGTCGTGGTTGTTAATTTTTCATAAGAGATGATATTGTATGTGAATGGATATCTTATTACAATGATGAATGTTCTATATATAAAGAACATATGGTGACCATGGTGACCATCCATGAAGAGATGCGTCCCTTGGGTAATAAATATATTTATACTTTGAATTATGTTATACATATAATATAAATATACTTTATATTATAAATATATTATTACATTAATAATATTTCTTAATAATTAATAATCATATTATTAATTATCAATCTAGTAGAATGTCTTTCCGATGTCACCCAAACATCAACACTCCCTCTCAACAAGGGAGACATTCTACATTATGCCAATATTACCTCTAAATATTACCTTTGAAGAGTACCTGTGGGTAGCCCTCGAATAGCTTCAACATGTCACCATGACATCCATTACCTCACAATGCATCTGTACCTCATCATGTGCACCCTCATGATATCACATGCAATGCATCCAAGTCCCATGGGTAGTTCTCAAATAGCTACAACATGTCCCCAAGACATCCACTACCCTGCAATGCATCAATACCCGATCATGTGCACCATTGGTCTTAGTGCCAACCCTTTTTCATGCTGGATGAGATCCACCTGTCTTAGTGCCAACCCTTTTTCATGATGGATGAGAACACTCAGTGCCAACCATTTTTCATGCTGGATGAGTTCCACCCGTCTCAGTGCCAACCAACCATTTTTTATGCTGGATGAGTTCCACTTTTCTCAGCTCCAACCCTTTTTCATGCTAGATGAGTTCCACTTGTCTTAGTACCAACCATTTTTCATGCTGGATGAGAACACTCAGTGCCAACCCTTTTTCATTTTGGATGAGTTCCATGTGTCTTAGTGCCAACCATTTTTCATGTTGGATGAGAACACTCAGTTCCAACCCTTTTTCATGCTCAATGAGTTCCACTTGTCTCAGTGCCCACCCTTTTTCATGTTGGATGAGAACACTTAGTTACAACCATTTTTCATGCTGGATGATTTCTACATGTCTCAGTGCTATCCCTTTTTCATGCTGGATGAGAACACTCAGTGCTAACCATTTTTTATGTTGGATGAGTTCCACTTGTCTCAATTGTTATGAGTGGGAAATCCCTCTACGGACTAGCACTTAGGGTTTTATTATGCATGCAGAAAAGACCTAAAGATTCCTACTTTCTATCGTCATCTCGGACCTAATCCCCATTATTCCCAAGAAAATGCATAGTTAAGAAGATCAAGTGAGCATACCTTATTTTAGGCATTTGATATCAACCCTTCTTCATTCTTGATTGCTCTTTGACTACAACTCTCCTCCCAAGGCTGACCTGCATTCACACAAAACAAACAAAGAGCTCCACATGCATTTTATATGTAGATTAATGGGTTAGATATTCAATCAACACGTATGCAATAAACTATGAAAACCTCATATGGTGGGACGAGAAAAGTACTTCTTTATTATTAACTTCAACAAATCAACTTACAATGATGAAGCCGACCACTATTCCACGAACCTGGTCCTGGGCTTCTCTTCAACTGTCCTCCAACTTCTTTGCTCTATATTTCTCTTTGCACAAGGATGGCTAAAGGGTTGGGACAAAAGGGAATGCGAAATCGGTTATAGTTTCTTTACTATGATTCTCCTCTTCCAAATGGGACCCCTAACCCTTCTTTTATAGGCTAGAATAAGCTAGGTATTTGGTCGAACCCTTGGCCATGCATGGCCGAAAGGTTTAGTTAACTCACCCAAAGCTGTGTGTTCCATCATCAACTTTCCTTTTTTCGTTCTTTTGTAGGTACACGCGGGCTATTTTGGGTCAGCTAGCATGTACACACATGTAGTAATGGAGCAGGGCACATGGGTCTTTATAAAAGGTGTTTTTAAGAAGAGTTGTTCAACAATGTTTTGGCAAAGAAGGAATCTGAGATGGCCTGATGCCAGGTAAGCATGTCTGGTGCAAATTAGGGTTATAACATCAATGCCAACCCTTTTTCATGCTGGATGAGAAAACTCAGTGCCAACCCTTTTTCATGTTGGATGAGTTCCACATATCTTAGTTCCAGCCCTTTTTCGTGCTGGATGAGAACACTCACTCTGAAGAGGGACCACACCAATCTTGTCCCTGAAGTAATCAAATTTTATCCTCGATAACATATTTGTAAACACGTCTGCAACTTGATCCTCTATAGTCACGAAAATGGAGCCGCACTACTCCCTTCTGCATTATGTCCCTGATACAGTAATATCTAATCTCGATATGCTTCGACCTGTCATAGACCACGTGGTTCTTTGATGACTTCATGCAACTCTGGGTGTCACACCAAATGTAGGTTGCCTCCAGTCTGAGACACAATAACCCAGACAAAAGTTCTCAAAGCCACACTACTACTGCACATGCTGCCAAATACTCAGCTTCAACCGTACTGAATGCCACACATGACTGATTATTGCATTTGGTGGAGCCTCTTAATCCTTACTGTAGTACCCAACTCCCTCTGGAACTGTCTGTCCAACTCCCTCTCGAGCACTGAATATCAACTAAATCTTCAATTTGTTGACTTCAACAATTTTCCTCCAGAACAAGTCTCGTCATACTCTTCTTGTAGGTCTTACCTACAAGTCAAATTCAGTCCAATAGTCTGCAATTTATGAAGCCACATTGCTTCACGACTTGTTGCACATGCTTCCACATACTTAACTTCAACCGTATTAAGTGCTACACATGACTACTTCCTGCATCTGTCAGAGCCTCCTGCTCCTTACTGTTGTACTCAACTCTCTCTAGAACTAACTGTCCAACTCCCTCTCAAGCACTGAATACCAACTAGATATTCAACCTCTTGACTTCATCACTTGTCATCCATAACAAGTCTCGTCATCCTCTTATTGTAGGTCTTACCTACAAGCCAAATTCAATCCAATATTCAACAATTTCTGAAGCCACACTGCTTCACGACCTGCAACACATGCTGCCACATACTATACCTCAACTGTACTGAGTGCTACACACAATTGCTTCTTGCTACTCCATGAAACCATATTGGAGCCTAGACTAAAGCAATATGCCGAAGTACTCTTTCGATCATGAATATTTCCATCCCAATCTGAATCCGAATATCCATATAACTAGAACTCATGGTCTGTCACATAATTGAGACCATAATCCAATGTACCCTTAAGGTACCTCATCACATGTTTTGGTGCAACCAAATGAACCTACTTGGGATGCTCCATATATTGACTCAGGGTGTTCACAAAAAAAAATATATCCGGTCTTGTGTTCGTCAAGTTCATCAACAAACCCACCATCTTTCTGTATAAAGTAACATCCACAGTCTCTTAAGTATTATCCTGCAACAACTTCAGATTTGATACCATAGGTGTAGCCATTTCCTTGAAATCCAACATCTCGAACCTCTTGAATATTTATACTGTATATTTCCCTTGATTCAAAAAGATCCCATCTTGTCTCTTCCATACCTCGAGACCCAAAATTAATGCATCATCCCGAGATCTTTCATCTCAAAATCAACAACCAATTTTTCTCTTACACTCTGAGATGAAATTTTCCACACACATTTAGAAATAGGTCATCCATATACAACAATTATATTACCAGACCATCATCCACAACCTTAAATAAAAGGTTAGGATATGCATTGTTGTTTATAAATCCTAAGCTCGTCAGAAAATTGTCGATCTTGCCATACCATGCTTTGGGTGCCTTCTTTAATCCATATAAAGCCTTCTTTAATCTACAAACTGAGTGTCCTACAATTGTCATGTACTGAACAAAGTGTTATGTGACTACAAGGACCATTCTTCCTAATAAAGTTTCCATCTGTGCCACAGGAAAAAAATTAGTCCTTCCGAATGTTGAAAGCTACTCACTTTGAGTCTTATGTGCTTAGAATACTATGCCAGGGCCATTCTCCATTGGTAAAATTACCATGAACAATCCCATGAGAATGTTATCCCGATGCTGAAACATTGACACTTAAGAATAACTTACAAAATTATATAAAATCTCAACACTCCTTAATGAGGAAAGTATTATATCAGTCACAAACTCTAACACTATTGCCATCCACATGAGCTCATTACCATTGACTGACAAACACACGAATCTATACATCATAGGAAATCCATAGTAAATTCATAGCATGCATCCAAGGATGTTAGGTAGCTCTCTAATAGCTAAAACATGTCATCATGAGACTATTGAGTTTCCTGCAAAAAACATCTAAAGCCATCACTTCCTTTGAGGCTATATAGTCGTTGGAGTCATCTACTCCCTCTTCATGTGTTGACCTCCTCTTATTATTCATTATATGGATGTGCACAACTCTATTTCTGGATAGTCTTGCTTCATGTTGCTTCCTGCGTCTGTCATTATGGATCCTTCTTAGAGCTATTACATGTGACATTTCCAGAACAAGAAATAAGAACAAAAAAAAAAACATCTCCTAGAGGAGATCAATTTATCTTGTGCACACCTATATACAATGACCCTCGAAATGATATGTCTTCTACTAACATACATCCATCATATACACGATGTCATATGGCTAACCATGTTGATTTTCTAGTGTTAAATTAGACAAGCACAATTTTTTGCAAGTGGTAATTACTTCCAATGATATTACTTTAGTAAAATCTAGAACATCACTAAGTAATTACACTCAGAAAATTTCAACTACTTAGAAACTTCGACCCCATCCTTAGATCACTTCCCATGTGTGAGAGAGAAAAATATGTGAGTCTATTGTTGTATCTGTTTATAGTGATATTAAATTGATCCAAAAAGACATGTCTCTTTGAAAATTAAATTAAATTTTCTTTCTTATAAATAGTTGGAGAATACCTCCCATAACTACCCAAATATTAATTTGGTTATAATCCATCCACATAGTATTTGACTTTGTTAAATTGTTCCTCCATAATTCATGCGATTCTTTGCATAAATATAAGTAGAAGTAAATATGCAGTACATTCCTCATATTTACGTAATTATACATTTTTACTATAAATTACTGCCCACCATAGTTTATGGAATTATTTCTATAATTAAGGTAGGAGTAAAAAGTAAATATGTTGTACATAGAGATTGCAAAAATCCCATAAATTTAACACTCCCAAGACTTTACTCTACTCTCATTTTCTTGGGCCCTCCTATAAGGGAGTCAAGCCCATTCCCGCTCTAATACCATGTTGATTTTTCATAAGAGATGATCTTGTATGTGAATGGATATCTTATTACAATGATGAATTTTCTATATATAAAGAACATATGGTGACCATCCATGAAGAGATGTGTCCCTTGGGTAATAAATATATTTATACTTTATATTATATTATACTTATAATATAAATATACTTTATATTTATACTTTATACTTTATTATATATATTTATACTTTATATTATAAATATATTATTACATTAATAATATTGCTTAATAATTAATAATCATATTATTAATTATCAATTTAGTAGAATGTCTTTCCGATGCTGCCCAAACATCAACACTGGTTCCCTTTCCTTTTTCTACTCTGTTTGGCTTCAGGGGATTCCTTAATCAAGGTTTCTATAGGAACAAATTCTGCAACAACAATCTCGGAACTGTGTTGTTTAGTTTTCTTTTGCCTCCTTTTTTTTGTCCTGGGAGTTTTATCTTGCTGCATGGTGGTGGTCACACACTCATCTTCAAAATGCTTAGGTGACAATGGACCTGGTGGGGTGACCTGTTCCTTTTTCTATCTGATACAAACCTTGCTACTCTCCTTCTCTCTTTGTTTTGTTGTAGATGATCTTAAGAACCTTCAAGGGATCTCCTCTTTTTATGGAGTAATTGTCCGGGCCTCTTTATATTGGGTTCCCCTCTTTTTAAGTGTATTTTTATTATTTCTACTTTGCTGGGTATATTTTGAGGAGCACCCAGGTTCAGGGGAAACCCTCATTTCTTGGTTATCCTCATCCCTTTTCTCTTCAGACTACCGATCAACTTCTCGTTCCTATTGTTGCTGATTAGTTTCTTGTCCTTGTTCCTGTAACCCTACAGACTGTAGAAAATATTTCCAGATAATTTCTATTTCACCTAAATCAAAGAGGAACAAGATTTTTATAAAACCCTGGTGATATACAATTTTGTGAGAATATTTAGGGTGACTCTGGACCCTTCTATACATCTTCGTTAATTTTAAGAAAATAAAAAGGGAGGTTCAATTCATTGTTCCCACTTAAATGCATAAGGAAACGAAGGTGATAACAATGCAGAATCGAGAAACAACCTTCACTTGTAATACACCTTTGGACTGCAGTGAGGATGCCCCGCCACTCATATTTAATCCACATAATTGAGATACCCTGACTCCAATCAGGAGTTTTGTGTTCTGCCACCAGGAATTTGTTGCAGACCTCAGTTGGGAATTTTCCCTTTTTGAACCATCTCTCCCCATTCACTGGGACAACGTAGGCTACTCCAATAAAATGATCTATAATATGAATTTTTGTGTCCCTGAGTTGGGTATGAAACCCATAAAATTCCTATGCAAAGAGCAGGGCCACTCTAGTGTGGTGCCCATTAAAAGCGCAGATAAAATAAAACCATTCCGCCTTGATGAAAATGTCTCTAATTTTTGGAATGGCTTCAAACAGTTCGAGCCCCTGTGGCTCTATTATGTTCAATTTCCAATACTCTTGGGGAGAAACCATTGCATTCTAGCTGCTTCTGCTGGAAATGCTAGACTAATGCATGCATTAATTTGATTTCCTTTACCACCTACAACGATAATTACTCATGATCCCACGATGATAACAATTCAAGGCACAAACTTGCATGAACCTTAACACAAATTCTGTAATGATGGTCAAAATGGTGGTAACCCGTGTGAACTTGAGTGCTCAGGGACATGTACAAACATGAGAGGCGCCAACACAAATTGATTTAAAATTTTTAAATTTTTTGAACGTTAAAACCAACAAATAACGCTTTTTCTGCTGTTTGCAAGAACATACACATTCTTGCAATTGGTGTCCTTTTGCATCAAAGGATTAGGTTAACCTGCTAGCAACCCACTAGTGACATAACCATGGTGATGTGTTTTATTCAATTTAAACCAAAACATGTATTAACCTTGTAAAGAGCAAGAAAATGATGAAAAAAAAATAGGAAGATGAGAATAAATCAAAATAAATCAACACACCATTGAAAAGAAACTAAGCAAGAAATATGTTGATAGAGGGATAGGATGATGAAGGAAAAGAGGGAAGAGGTGTATACCTAGGGTTTAACATCGAATCCAACTGGGGATAACACTTCCCTATGAGTTGTTAAGAACAACAAACTAGGTTCCTTAGTTCATTAATTATGCTCCCACTTGCTACCAATCACTCATGCTCTGTTTACCAACCCTGTTACCTATCTTATTTCAATTGAAACTAAAAAATGAAGCTACACCCGAGTGCCTTTGTTGGTATATGGATTCTTTATTAAAGCAAAACTATTAAATCAAAATGGAAATGAAAACAACTATTGTACAGGATGGACCACCTCTGGTCCATCAAGCAAATTAATGCTTCAAGAAGCATCCATTAATTGGGACTCCAAAGATCTCAACATCATCCATATTTTTTAGTATAAATGTATTATCATCCAAAACCTTGACCACTTTGAATGGACCAAACCAAATATTATCGAACTTACTGTTGGACCTGCCTTTGTTTTTTAGCCTTTTTTAATTTTTATATCTTAATGCTTGAAGTTGAAAGATGGTTTTTGTATTTTCCTTTCTTTTCCCTAAAATCTCAGAAGTCTCATCATGCAAGCAGCGACGATTATCATACTCTTAAGGCAAGATTTATTTTTCAATTGTTTAAACGAGTCTCTACTTTTTAACTTTGGGATGTCGCATGTCGGAAGTTATAGATCATGTAGTTTACAAATCCCGAGGGATGAAATGACGAAATAGTCTTAAAAAAGTTTACCGCAATTAAGCATCTTCGGGATTTTGTGTCTCGGCGTTTATTAGCTCCAAAAGTCTTACCGTCGTAACCCCGATAGCCGAAACAATGAGATTCTTATTTTAGTAACTCGGGCTAATGTAAAAGGTAAAAAATTTAGCCGCAGTTAAGCTCAGTCGGGAATTTGCAACTAGCCATGTTTTCCCTCAAAATCTACACCTTCAAAGCCCTGAGTCACGAAGTCGCGATAAACATAGAAATGTAATTAATTAAACACTTAATCCGGTTTTATCCTCCAATTTAATTAAATCATATCATTGCGATGTCGTGATTTCACAGCTCAGCATACGAGCCTCCTGGAAGCTATACCTTCGAAGCTCCGAGTCGCAAAGTCGTGATATAAATAACAACGTAATTAATTAAACGCCTAATCATGGTTACGTTTTTTTATTAACCAAAGCTAATTATCGCAATCTTGGGTCTTAGAGGTTCAAAGGGTTAAAGTGAAAGTTCCCGATGAGGCGAATGCCGAAAGATTAATTAACATTCAAAAAGGCCCGATTAATTAAGTTAAGCCAACATTGCCAGTGTTCTAATATGAAAATTAATATGCACAGTCTACGAGGCAATTTTAAACTTTCCTTGCACCAACTTGCATTATGAACTGTCAAAATCTAAGACATTAATTGGAAATGAGGTGAATCGACAAGTAAGGATTTGGTTTTTATTGCTAAATTTATATTTAATAATGATTTAACCGTTCTGTCCCTAAGGATGACCTAGTTTTAAATAGTCAAAGACATGGATCTTTTATTTGTTGTCTCAAATTTCATATCTATTCTATGCAGAGCCAACTTTTCGCGAGCAAAATAATTTATGTCTGTATACATATTTTTATTGCAGGAGAGCTAAAGTAGAATCCCCCTCCATGGCCCCACGAAAAGCATCTAAAGCCACTGTTGAGGTTTTAGGACAAGGTTCAGACAATGTTTCTGATACTTCACCTCGAAGTGTCGACTCTGTCAGGACCTGGTCATATATTTCTGAGGTTCTATAGTATGAATTGGTAGTTGTTTTAGATGAATCCAGTGGGAATGAAAAAGATTACTTAATCACCAAGTATAAGATCGTCGTCCAGGATCAAATGCATAAAGTAGCAGCTAGGCCACGTATTCTCCCTTATTACGATATGGTCCGGTGGGCATTAGAATATGTAGATATACCAACCAGAACCATCATCAACGAGTAGAGGGTCACCATTGGGACTTTCAGACCTGAACAATTGCAGGCTATGTACAAGTTTACAGCTGTGTCAGACTTTGTTTACAATGCTGAATTCTTGGAGGATTTTAAACAGAAGGAATGTGTGCAATACGACAAGACTATGTTTGGTTTAATCAAAGATTGGGTTTCACACCCTGCGAAGTTCAGGGCAGATAGTAATGGTATATATTCAATAGCTTCTCTGGAACCACAGTTCAAATATATCGCTATGATGACCTGCAGATTATATGGGAGAGAGGACACCACACATTTTTTCCTTCAGTGGGTGCCTCTAATTCACATGGTTTCTGAAGGTTGTTCCTTCGACTGGGCTAAACTACTGTCTAATAGTTTGACCAGTCGAGTAACAGAGTATCGAGCGCAGAGGGAGAGCGGAAATATTGCTTCATTCTTTATGTCCACATATATCATGGATGTTGTGTGTTTTTTGACATCTTTTCCCTTGATGAGTTGGAGCTGGACTCCATTGGAGGCTGAGCCCATCCATGTCCACCATTCAAAGCTGCGGGAAGACAAAGGCTTTGATTTTGTGTATGAAATCTTTAACTGGGTGATGGTACCACTGTATGTCACTATCTTCGGCCACCCGCCACCCAGGATCTCAGACAATATCATGGTAAATCTGAGCAGTATAGCTGACTGGTACGTGGAAGCAAAATTTTCATATCTCAGGGTTTTTGATGCTTCTGTTCCTCCGAATTCCTTACCATTATTCATACCCGATAGGCTGGCTTTCCATGAGGTTTCTAGACAAACTGTAATCAGTGGCGTAAGCAATGAGCTTAAGGGATATTCTAAGAAGGTATGGCCACCCTTTCCTATTCATTTAAGTTCCTATTCTTTGTTAGATTTTAGGCATGCTAAAGCTGAGGCAGCAGCCCTAGAGGACATGTAATTGGTTCATGTCGAATTCAAAAAGCATGATCCATAGAGGGTCGTAAGTAATCAATTAGCTAGTTGAGGGCTAAAAAGGTTCGAACATGAAAATTCTCCCTTGGATGACATTTTTCGAGGCACGAGATCTTATGCCGAGGTTTTGGCTCGGATACAAGGCCTGGCACCCGAAGAGAGGGCCGATGTTTTAAAATTCCAAGAACATCGATGGAGTTGTATTCCCCCAGTATTGCGGGGTGAGAATCCAATAACAACAAAGGTGCAACAAAAAGAAGCCAAAGGCTCCAAAGATACAACATCTAGACAAGAAAAACACCAGGACAGGGGAGAGAAAACTAGGAGTCCAAAACCAGAAATAAAAACTCCCGATCCACCGAAAAAGCAGACTCCAGTTACCACTCCAGGCCAGTCAGCTAAGCAAATCGAATATCCCATTGCTTCTGTTACTCCCTTACGTTCAACTCAAGGGAGCATAGACACAAGGTGGATTTTCAATGAAGAATTGAGACCTATAAGGATGGACGAGCTCCCTCCAAATGAGTTTTTTTTTGATAAAAAGAGAAAAGATGTGGTAAAAAGAGAATTCTATCAAGAAGAGGGATCAATGGCCAAGAAGTTCAAGGTGTTGACCGATGGGAAAGATAAGAAGAAAGAAGATTTTGCGAAAGAAATAGCCGAGACATTAGGGGCGTATGCTACAACAAACCAATTTTTAGTTGGGGTTTTGAAAAATCAGCTGAAGTGAAAAAATCACCTCATCAAAACTTTAGAAGCTAAACTAGCCATAGTAGAGGAGGATGCCAAGGACCAGGCAATCATAGGAATAGAACAAGCAAGAATGGCCAACAAAAAGGAAATTGAGCTGCTTAAAACTAAGCTCGAACAAGAAGAGATGGTAGCTCAGACGAGTCAAATACAGGTAGGCCAACAAAGAGACTTGATTGAGCAGCTACAGGTTAGATTAGAGTTCGTCGAAAGCCAAGTTATAAATATAGGGATATTCCAGTCCCAGGCTATGGAGATTCAGAGCAGGGTTTCTGCAGCCCAACAAAGTTTACTTGCCAAGGTAGAGACGATTCAGGACAATTGTCTTCTTATTGATCAAGTATTAGAAAACTTATCTGTTAGAGAGAGAGAAGCTAGAGCAGCTCGAGTCGCATTTCAAGAGGTTGTAATAGCTACAACAAACAGGGAATCAGGAAAAATTTCTAAGTTTTCCATTTTGGAACAGACCCGAGGTAATATTTTGTTGAAATAATGGGAACACAACATATCAGAAGGAAAATTGCAAGCCAAGAAGGTAAGGAAATCCTGTAAAGAGGCTTTCGGTTCTATAGATGGAAATCTGTTAGGCATTGATAGCGAGAGTAATGCTGAGACACTGAGACAAATGGATATGGAGAAACTCTCACTTGATATAAATGAAAAAGAAGAAAGAGATTCGGCCGAAGTATCACAAGTAACTATGGCAGACATAGTTCAAATAGATAAATGTATGATTAAACCAAGTGTGCAATTGTGCGCTATTGACACCCTAGACCGACAGATGGAAGAAAGGTTTCCACAATTAGTTAGAGATTGTTACATTTTTGAGGCCAATTGTCAAGCGGAACCTTCAAGGTTGATATCTCAGCTGGTGGATAAATGTGTCACTTGTACCAAGTATGCGAGAGGGCAGGCTTTTGGTACCAAATAAAGACATAGGATAAAGAAATGAAACAATTGATCTCCTTCTCATTGTAACTGAAAATCCTGGAACGATTGGGATTCCATCACATGTAAATTTGTATAAATATACAATAGAAGGAAGAAAAAGGGACTGGACCTTTTTGGGTTGATTGTAATAGAGATTTTTCTCCCTCGAGAGTTAATATAAAGCAAATATTAAGATTCTCGATTCCGTCATGACTGTGTTATTAGTTTATTTCCTTGTATTTCATATTTCATTTCATTTCATATATGTATATGATGAATGCTTCGCTATAATTTAGTACAACCTCTACTATGGTGAATAAATTTTAGTTTTCTATATTTTTTACCGTTTTTCCTCTGTACCGACTATCAACAGGTATAAGACTAGTGAACATTTTAGATTTCTATATATATTTTATGCTTCATCAAGTTATTTCTTTGTCTTTTTCTTCTTCTGTTTATAAGTGAGATTCTCCCTTGATAGGAGCCTTACATAATAGACAACTTAATGGTTTTCTTACACCTCATACACATTTATTAAAATATAACTCAGTTATGGGAAAGGGCCTTTGGTTTTCACCCTGTTTTCACTACCAGAGCTATAAACTCTCCTTTCTACGACCGAAATCGAGACAACATCTAAAAAGTATTGAGATTTTCTTATTATTTTGTTCCTCTGTGACTGTCCCTATGACAAGACAACCTAATATTGAACCCGGACTATCATATCAAACACATATTGCCTTGAATATTTTTGATACTATTCTTAAAACAACCACTACCCGGGTTGAACTGGAACATTCGTGGGCAGCGATTGAAAGGGACATAAACATCCAGGAACAACTGGAAGCTAGACAACAACCTAGAAATCAGCCCTAGCTTCCCTTG
>ML789148.1:345702-357853 GCA_009831015.1 Picea engelmannii | reverse complement strand
ACTAGTAAGTAGTAACTAGTTGTATGCTTGAATTTGTATCATGTAAATGTTCTAGTTTCTAACAAAATTTGTATCTTTATGTCTATATTTCATTTTTGTATGTGTGTGTGCGTATAAATTGTTACCTTTGTGTCCTTTTTTGGGGGTCATCATGTCTCATGTCAGAAAATCATATTTTTGTGTCCTGCTTGTCTCATGTCCTTCTATCAGGTGACTTAGTTGACTTTCAATGTTACACATAGAATATGGAAATTGAATCAAACTACAAAATGATTTATAACATAATTGATTTAGCATCTATCAATTAATGTCGTGTGTCCAAGTAGGGTGACCCAATGGATAATCGATTAATATGATGATATTAATTATATGACCTGATACTTATTTTGTTTTCATTTTGTAGATGATAGTCATCATCACAATCATTCACTAACAACAAATAAACAAAGACTTCAATTCATAGAACACATGCCATGAAATGTGTGTGTCTGTGTGTGTATTCAAAATCATCTTAACTATACATTTTTTACAAAATGGAACATCATGCCCAATACAGAAAATGGAAGAAAGTGCCTAAACATGGAAGAATGTCATATGGATCCGTAGATACAAAATGGCACGCATTGGTAACTCATTGATCACTTCTACCCTCACCACTATCACCACTATTAGGTACATCGCAGAAGTTGATATTTCTCCTCTTATTTGAAATAGGAGCTCAAGATTTTTTGTGCCTAAGTGTGGTTCATCTCTCCAGAGACTGGGAAAAGAAACAAAATTATTTTAAGTTTTTTTCCACAATGAATTAACACACTTACAAAGTGATACTTTATATTTCTAGCCAAGAAAAACGCATCGCATATGATACTGTCATTCATGAGGGTGTTTCCCTCCTACATGACCTTAATCTCTCTACTATGCCAACCTGCAACAATCACAATAATCAAATCATGAAACATAATTAAAAATTCCTAAAATTAATCCCAATCATGATACATAGAAAATTCATCAATGAATGATCTCACTAAGAATAACTCAAGAAACAACGAAAATTTTCTAGTAGGTGGAGCACTCAAATGTAAAAGATGTTCCAAGGAAACATATGTTGTTGCATCAAGTACATCATCCACATTGGATGATTGATGTGGGGGTTCATGAGGGAGAAGTGGTGCAACCCCAATGGATGAAATAGTGTGGGATACAATAGGGTGGATTGGTGGGTGGTCTAAGGGTGTAGCCTTTATGCATGGATGGGATGGAAAAAAGGTATTGATGGTGGGCGATGATAAAAACCGATAGGTTGCACCAAGGACGAAAGTACTCTAGAGGGGGGAAGTTGTATGATGCAAACCCCCTATCCCTCCTCAGGGCTGCGCTACCTCCCGGTCAGGATCTTATAGTTCGGGAGCCGAAATGGCTCTTCCGGTTCCAACTAGAACCCTTCGAAACGAACACACAGGTCCACTCCACGAATGCTCAGTTGGATTTTTCCAAGCGCCAAGTGTGATCTCCCACCGTGCAAGACCAAGGGCTGTGACTGCGCCCTTATCCTTCTTTCCTTTCGCTATTTCGTGGTCTTGCAAATCGAAGGTTTGCAGCGCAAGAACTCCGCCCTCCCAACTCGCAATACTCGAGTTCGCGAAATGGCTCGACCTCGCTATTTCGCAATTTGGGGTTCTGGAAGTCAAGCCCTCTGTCCTTCCAACTTGCGAGACCCGAGATCACGATGTGGATCAACGGTCCAGATCCGCCTATAGTCGACGGTCCAGATCAAATCGCGATTTCGTGATTCGGAGGTTCAAAAACCAAGACCTTCGTCCCTCCGGCTCGTGAGACCCAAGATCGTGATGTGGACCAACGGTCTAGATCCACCTGTGCTCGATGGTTCAGATCAAATATCCATCTTGCGACTCGGAGGTTTGAAAAATAAGGGACTTTGCTTTCCGGTTTGCGATATCCGAGTTCGTGAAACGAACAACCCTGGTTATCTCGCAATCTCGCGACTCGAGATTTTGAAGCACCACAAACAATACCTCTTAGCTCGCGATGTCCAAGTTCGTGAAATGGATAGTCCTCGCTATCTCACGATCTCGCGACTCAGGATCTTGAAAGACAAGGCCTCTATCCCTCTAGTTGGTGATACCCGAGTTCGCGATCTGAACCAACGGTCTAGATCTATCCGAGATCAATGGTCGTTGTTCCTCCTAAGATTTTGGACGTCAAGTAACCCTTGCCGCTAAACTCCTTGTAGCTCCACTTTATCCAATGGTTTGCGGGGTTTCCTCCTCAAGGACTCTCCACCGTCCGTTCAGATCTTTGAACTCCCCTCACCTAGATCTACGCAGCGTTAAATTCTGCACTCCTCCTTCTAATCGGACGATCCACAGGAATCCCCGCAGCGATCCAACGCTCAAGGGAGTTCTCCCTCCTGAGCTTTTACTTGACTCCGACTTAGAATATTTTCTAAGTTTGTGAAGACTCAATCTTCGCTCCTTCCAGGGAATGAGTTCCTGGTATCGACAACACCTTTTGAAGTGTTATCCCTCCTGATCTTTATCTAGTTCAGACTTCGATCTCCCGCGCACTCCTTGCGTCTGAGGGATTTCGATAACTCAAGTTCACGGTGTTTTCTCTCTAGCTCGATGCACACCTTGCAGAGCTCCTAGTGAAGAGAAAAATAATTCCACAATGTTCCTTCCTGGATCGATGCACACCTTGCAGAGCTCCAAATGAAGAGAAACAATTGAAACTATCAAAATCTCACAATTCCATTTTGCTTGTTTATAAAACAGAAAACAATAGGAAATACACACAGTCCAAGCACAACACATTTGGATCAATTTTCCATTATGTTCTATTCATAAGTGCCCATTGGCTACATAATACATACAAACTACAATAGCTCCAAAAGATGATATTTTCTGCTCACTCGCAGTTCTCTCTTATAGCTAATTTTTCTTTGTATTCCTACTGCCTGGGTGTGTAAACTTCTACATAACTCAAAAAATGGTTCTTGGGTTTCCCCTGGCTACTTGCCTACTCTAAAATTCATCCTACACTATCTAAGTCCAGTCGCATTCCAGAGCCGAAGTGGAAACTCTTGCTCTGTTTTCAATTTCAAAAACTTGCTTCACAGGGTAAATTCGACACCGGTTCAAGCGTGCCCCAAAAAGTGAATTCTGGCACTGAGTGGAGGCGGATCCTGAAATCCGTTGTAGCCTCCCACGTCGAAGTTCTGAAAGAACTCGCACATGTTGAATGTTCCCGCCTCTATGCGCTTGACATGATGCTCCTGCATCATACTCCTCTTGACAAAAATTCATGGACTCCTTCCTGTCCATGAGCTCCTCTACTGATTTTCCCTGCTTTTGGATAGCAGCTTCATTTTCCCAACTGTCATCTTTGATTGGGTGTCCCTTCCATTTGACCAGATACTCAAAATAAGTCTTCCTCATGGTCTTCTTGTCAATCCTTTGATCAACAATTTTCTCCATCTGTGGCTTTTTTGCCACAGGCATCTGTTTCTCCCACTGAATCTTTCCTTGATCTTCCGACCCTTGTATGTCATATTTCCTGTAAGGATACAGGTATGAAACATTGAATATGGGTGAAATGCCCACACCATCTAGCATCTCTATCTCATAGGCATTTGCATAAAAATTCCTCAAAATCTTACAAGGTCCTATCTTTTTCATCTTCAACTTGTTGTATGCTCCCCTAGGGAACCTTTCCTTCCTGAGATGTGCTAAAACCTGATCTCCCACTTCAAATTGAATTTCCCTGTGATGTTGATCAACTTTGTGTTTGTATTTCTACTTAGAACTATGTAATTGTTCTTTGATCCGACTATGGAGTCTCTGCATCTCAGCAACAAAATCCTCTGCTCCAACGCTTCTGATCTCTCCCTGTTCCAAGTCCCTGAACTCAGACACTCCCTTGGGTTGCATTCCATAGAGTATTTTGAACGGGCTCCTTCCAGTGCTCCTATTTGGTGAGTCATTGTATGCAAATTCTGCTTGTGGCAGAATCTGATCCCACTAGTTATGGTGTTCAATAACCAGACTTCTCAATAAGTTTCCCAAACTTGTGTTTACCACCTCAGTCTGCCCATCTGTTTGAGGGTGATAAGTTGAGCTGAAGGAAAAATTAGTCCCCATATTTTCCACAACGTCCTCCAAAAGTGACCAACAAATTTTGTCTCTCTGTCTGAGAAAATGCTTCTGGGTAGACCGTGAAGCCTTACAATTTCTCTAAAAAATAGATTTGCAACATGTGTTGCATCACTGGATTTCTGGCATGGGATGAAATGTGCCATATTTGAAAACCTATCTACCACCACAAATATGGAATCGAATCTCTTTTGTGTTCTTGGAAATCCCAACACGAAATCCATGCTTATTGCATCCCAAGGCCTCTCTGGTATTGGCAATGGTTGATACAATCAAGTGTTCTGTCTTTTCCCCTTTGCATGTTGGCAGATTCTACATCTGTTCACAAACTTTATCACCCCTGTTCTCATAGCTGTCCAATAGTATGAACTTCCTAGCTGTGAAAATGTCTTATCATGGCCGAAATGTCTAGCCAATCCTCCACTATGCTTCTCCTTCAGAAGATTTCCCCTCATTGAGCATCTTGGTATCCACAGTTGGTTTCCTTTGAACAACAATCCTTCCTAAACCATATACTCTGTCCACTGACTTCTATCTCTCAGTACAGGGCTTGTACATGCTTCGTAGACCTCCTTGAAATCTGCATCATCACAATACATGTCCTTAAGGTGTTCAAACCCCAAGGTCTCCACTTGGAATTCCTGCAGAATTAAACATCTCCTGCTTAATGCATCAACAACCTTGTTAGAATTCCCAGCAATATGTTTTATGACAAAAGTAAAATTTTGCATAAATTCAACCCATTTTGCATGCCTCTGATTCAATTTTTCTTGTCGGGTTATGAATAGTAAAGATTGGTTATCGCTGTACAAGACAAACTATTGCGGGACAACATAATGTCTCCATTTCTTCAGTGCTTGAATTATGGCATAGAACTCCTTGTCATATGTAGAGTACTTCCTCTTAGTCTCATTCAGCTTCTCGCTGAAATAGGCAATAGGTCGATTGTCCTGACTCGGAACTGCTCCTATTGTAACTCCACTTGCATCACATCTCACCTGAAATGTCTTCCCAAAATTCGGCAAGACCAGAATTGATCGTTTTGTTATCTTCTCCTTCAGTATGTTGAAGCTCCTTACCTTGAACATGCTCCTTGGTGACGGCCATTCTATGATTGCTTTCACCTTCTCTGGATCCATCTTCAATTCATTCGAAGAGATCACGAAACCCAAATAAATGAGTTTGGTCTTCATAAAAGAGGACTTCTTCAAATTGATAAGCAACTTCTCCTGTTGTAGCCTCCTCATTACTAGCGTTAGGTGCCTCAAATGCTCCTTTTTAGTCTTGCTAAAAATCAGTATATCGTCCAGATATACAACCACGAACTTGCCAATGAAATCTTTTAGAATTTCAGTCATCAGCCTCATAAAAGTGCTCGGGGCATTTGTTAAGCCAAATGGCATAACTAGCCACTCATACAGGCCTTCATTTTTCTTAAAGGTTGTTTTCCATTCATCACCTTCTCTCATCCTAATCTGGTGATATCCACTTTTCAGATCTATCTTAGAAAATAAATTTTCTCCACTTAAACAATCCATTAAATCATCCATTCTTGGTAAAGGAAATCTGTAACTGATGGTGATCTTGTTGATGGCTCTCGAGTCTGTGCACATTCTCCATCCTCCATCTTTCTTTGGGCTTAACACAGTTGGTACTGTGCATGGGCTCAAACTTTCTCTGACTAAACCTTTATCCAACAATTCTTGGACTTGGTTCTTCACCTCCTCATTTTCTCGAGGTGTCAATCTGTGCGCTGCTTTGTTTGGTAGGCTTGCTCTTGGTATCAAGTCGATATGTTGAATGATACTCTTGATGGGTGGCAATGAGTTTGGTAGCTCATCCACCACTATATCAACAAAATTATACAGTAGCTCCTGAACTTCTTCAGGAAAATCATCCATTGATGTACTTGTAAGGATGACTCTGGGCTTCCTCACCACAGTGACCTGCATCTCCTGTTCTTCCTTGACTTCCTTCATGAGTTCCTTCCCACTCATGAGAAGTATGCTTGTGCTGGCTTCCTCCTTTGCTCTCTTCTCCTCCATTGGCAGCAACATATGCGTCCTACCATTCTTCTCCAATGTGTATGTATTCTTTCTTCCATCATGAATGACATTTTTGTCATACTGCCATGGTCTCCCCAACAAAATGTGGCATACGTCCATGGGAATTACATCACATAGGATTTCATCTTTATACCCTCCTATTTTAATTTCAACCAGACATTGTTTAGTAATCATTACCTGGTGTCCTTTTTGCAGCCATGAGACTTTGTATGGCCTTGGATGTGCAGTTGTCTTCAGCTCCAATTTCTCCACCATCTCTGTGGATACTAGATTGTCAGTTCTCCCACTATCAATGATCACCTTGCATACTTTATCCTTAGTCTTGCAAGCTGTCCTGAAGAGACTGTTTCTCTGCACTGGATTTTCAATTTCTACCTTTGGTTTTAAGAGAACTTTTCTCAACATCAGGGATGCTCCATCCTCTGCTCCTTCTGCCTCAACATCTCTTCGTTGCACTTCTGAGATATGAGATTCTCCTCCTTCCTTCTTCTTCTTGGGACATTCCCAAGACATGTGCCCTATCTTTCCACAGTTATAGCACCTTGCTCCTCCTCTGCCTCTTCCTCTAGAAGAGTTTCTTCCACCATTCTGTCTTCCTCGTGAAATTCCTCCTTGTTTCGAGTGATTGTGTGGTTTCTCAGCCTCGTCCTTCGACTGGTGCACTTTGTCATAGTTAAATCCCTTGCTTTTTCTTGGGACCGAGCTTTTGCCTCTTCCTCGCTGGTTCTGTTTTCTGGCCAGCTTCTCCTTTGCCTTCAGTGCAAATTGATAAGCATCTTCCACAGTCTTCACTGACATCATGCTCAGCTCATTCTAGACTTCATATCTCAGTCCATTTATATATCTGGTGACTTTTTCTTCATCTCTTTCCCTTTGTCCAGTTCTGATGTTTAGCCTATAGAACTCCTCGGTGTACTCCTTGACTATCATTCCTTTCTGTCTCAGGTTCTGTAGCTTCCTAAACAGATTGATCTGGTAGTCCTTGGGTATGAACTTAGCCTTCAGCTTGGCTATCATCCTGTCCCAACTCTTTATCCTCTGTTTTCCTTTACTTCTCCTCTCAACCTGCAGTTCGTCCCACCATAGTGCTACATGCCCTTTTAGCCCGATGACTGCCTTCTTCACCTTCTTTTCCTCATCGACATCTTCATAGTCGAAATGATTATCCATGGACCTTATCCAGTCCAACAGTTCTTCAGCATCTAGATTTCCCTCATACATGGGGACCTTTATCTTAGCTCTGCCTCCCAATCTAGCAACTGCTCTCAACAAACGTTCCTCTGCCGCATCCTCTCCTATAGCTTCTTCAACTTCTACCTCTTCACTTTCTGCATCACTAACATCCCCAACGTCAGGTGTTCTTCTCTATGCTGCTTCCATTGCTTCCATTCGAGTGCGTAACTCTTGCATCTCCCTTTCTATAGCACAATTGGCTAAAGGCGGCTCTCGTCTTCTTGGCGACATTGTGTTAACAGTCTGTCACACACAGAGTACAGCTCTGAGTTTTCTTTCTCCTTCTTTTTCCTCCTTCGCCTGAAATCTACAGACAAAAAACATTCTCTGATACCACCTAATGCAGACCCCCTATCCCTCCTCAGGGCTACGCGACCTCTCTGTAAGGATCTTCTAGCTCGGGAGCCGAAATGGCTCTTCCGGTTCCAACTAGAACCCTTTGAAACGAACACACAGGTCCACTCCACGAATGCTCAATTGGCTTTTTCCAAGAGCCAAGCGTGAGCTCCCACCGTGTAAGACCAAGGGTTGTGACTGCGCCCTTATCCTTCCTGCCTTTCGCTATTTCGCGGTCTCGCAACTCGGAGGCTTGCAGTGCAAGAACTCTGCCCTCCCAACTCTCGATACCCGAGGTCGCGAAATGGGCCAACCTCACTATTTTGCAATTTGGGGTTCTAGAAGTCAAGCCCTCTATCCTTCCAACTTGCGAGACCTGATATCACGATGTGGATCAATGGTCCAGATCTTCCTGTAGTCGACGGTCCAGATCAAATCGCGATTTCACGATTCGGAGGTTTGAAAACCAAGACCTCCGTCCTTCCAGCTCGCGAGACCTGAGATCGCGATGTGGACCAACGGTTTAGATCCACCTATGCTCGACGATTCATATCAAATCTCCATCTCGCGACTTGAAGGTTTGAAAAATAAGGGACTCCACTTTCCGATTCGCGATATCTGAGTTCGCGAAACGGACAACCCTTGTTATCTCGCGATCTCGCAACTCAAGATTTTGAAGCACCACGAACACTACCTCCCAGCTCGCAATGTCCGAGTTCACAAAATGGACAGTCCTCGCTATCTCGTGATCTCGCGACTCGGGATCTTGAAAGACAAGGCCTCTATCCCTCTGGTTGGTGATACGCGAGTTTGCGATCTAAACCAACGGTCCAGATCTATCCGAGATTGATGGTCGTTGTTCCTCCTGAGCTTTTGGACATCAAGTAGCCCTCACCGCTAACTTCCTTGCAGCTCCACTTTATCCAATGGTTTGCGGGGTTTCGGTGTTCCTCCTCGAGGACTCTCCACCATCCGTTCAAATCTTTGAACTCCCCTCACCTTGATCTATGCAACGTTAAATTCTGCGCTCCTCCTTCTAATTAGACGATCCACGAGAATCCCCATAGTGATCCAACGCTCAAGGGCATTCTCCCTCCTGAGATTTTACTCGACTCCGACTTAGAAGATTTTCTAAGTCTGCGAAGACTCAATCTTCGCTCCTTCCAGGGAATGAGTTCTTGGTCTCGACAACACCTTCCATAGTGTTATCCCTTCTGAGATTTATCTGGTTCAGACTTTGATCTCCCGTGCACTCCTTGCACTTGAGGGATTTCGATAACTCAGGTTCACGGCGTTTTCTCTCTGGCTCGATGCACACCTTGCAGAGCTCCCAGTGAAGAGAAAAACAATTCCACAACATTCCTTCCTGGCTTGATGCACACCTTGCAGAGCTCCAAATGAAGAGAAACAATTGAAACTATCAAAATCTCATAGTTCCATTTCCCTTGTTTATAAAACAGAAAACAACAGGAAATACACACAATCCAAGCACAACACATTTGGATCAATTTTCCATTCTGTTCTATTCATAAGTGTCCACTAGCTACATAATACATACAAACTACAATAGCTCCAAAAGATGATATTTTTTGCTCACTCACAGTTCTCTCTTACAACTAATTTTTCTCTGTATTCCTACTCCCCCCTCTCACTGGGTGTGTAAACTTCTACATAACTCAAAAAATGGTTCTCGGGTTTCCCCTGGCTACTTGCCTACTCTAAAATTCATCCTACACTATCTAAGTCCAGTCGCATTCCAGAGTCGAAGTGGAAACTCCTACTCTGTTTTCAATTTCAAAAACTTGCTTCACAGGGTGAATTCGGCACCGGTTCAAGTGTGCCCCAAAAAGTGAATTCTGGCGCTGAGTGGAGGCGGATCCTGAAATCCATTGTAGCCACCCACGTCAAAGTTCTGAAAGAACTAGCATGTGTTGAATGTTCCCACCTCTATGCGCTTGACACGATGCTCCTGCATCATGGTATCTTAAGAGTCGGGGCAGGGTGGCCAAGGACCAAACTTGTCCTATAGCCTAGAACAAATAATAGGAAAAATGTTGGTAGTAATGAATGGTATGATGGTGGTACTGACAACATGGAAATCAATGAACCATTCTACTTACACATTTATAATATTTTTATTAGTATAAAAACATGAAATTCAACAAAAATAAGATAACAAATTTCACATTTAAATAAGATTTAACTAGACACATGATACCTGGGAAGGGGGTGACATATCCATGTTGGAGATACTTCACACACACCTAGGATTTCTTTTTCCTAAGGTTTTCCCTATGTTTATTAGTCATTATTCAGCCTCCTATATATTAGGAAGAATATTCCTCTAGGAGAATATTCTCTTCAATTCACACTTCAGTTTGATAAGTTGAGTGGAGTTTAGATGCCACATTGGGATTATCACCATGCAACATTGGGATCATCACCAACTAATGTGCATTGTCCTTGGGAGCATCAACATACTACCGCATTACTCATGATTCCCCGATATCCTCCTCACTTCTCTTTGTTTCAGTCAGTTAACTGAAGACTGAGAAACTGATTAACTCAGAGTAGGTCGCATTCCACTCTCGTAACTGTCTGAGAGACTAGACTATGTGGAAGTTTACTCTCGTAACTAGTGGTGTGTGTCTAGATCACTCTAGACCACCACTATGGTGCATTGGATTCTCCTCCAGTGCGCATTAGTTGATTTATACAGAGTATATCATACATAAATTATCATTCATTCATTTGGTTAATGAGAATTGTTCCATTCTTTCTCTCCTTCTTCTCTTTTCTCATATTTTCTCTGCAACTGTGTATGTCAATTCCTAGCTAGATATATTCTGTGCAGGTTCAACACATTTACATGGTATCATAGATTATTGTATCTCACACACTCCAGACCAAACCTCTCCTATGTAGTTGGAGCAGTCTCTAGGTTCATGCAGGAGCCGCATGAGCTACATTGGAAGGCTACAAAGTGTATCCTTCAATACGTACAAGGAAACATCACCTTTGAGATTCACTATCCAACAGACTCTACATTGGACGTCATCGAGTTCACTGGTTCTGAATGGGATGGTGATATAATTTATCGCAAGTCCGCATCTAGTTACTCACTCATTCTTGGTTCTGGGTCTATCTGTTGGTCGAGCAAGAAGCAAGTTGTTATTGCTCTATTTTCAGCTGAGGCAGAGTACAGAGGGGTAGTTAACATAACCATTCAGGCTATGTGGCTACAACATTTTCTCACTGAACTGGGCATTTAATTTCATCGGTTGATCGTCATCTGGTGTGAAAACCAAAGCACTCTGAATTTCTGCAGAGATCCAATTCAGAGGTAGCGGATGAAGCACATTGAGATCCACATGCACTACATCGATACTTAGTACACGAGGGGATTATCGACCTGTTGTTTTGTCCTTCAGCAGAATAGACTAAAGACATCTTCACCAAGACCTTCACTGAGCAGAAGTTTCACTCTCTACACAGTCGTCTTGGAGCGAAGGACAGAGTTGCCTAACAACTGTCGGTTCTTCTTTTTACATACACTGTACTTTTAGGGGGGATTTTCCCCATGAGGTTCCCTCTTTCCTCATTTATTTTAGTGTATCTTTTGTATTTGGGTACCTAACATGGTCTCGTTGCTGGGACCCGTTCTTTATTTTCACCATAGTGATGTTCACGGGGGGTGTTGGAGATACTTCACACACACCTAGGATTTATTTTTTCTAAGGTTTTCCCTATGTTTATTAGTCATTATTCAGTATCCTATATTTTAGGAAGAATATTCCTCTAGGAGAATATTCTCTTCAGTTCACACTTCAATTTGATCAGTTGAGTGGAGTCTAGATGCCACATTGAGATTATCACCATGCAACATTGTGATCATCACCAGCTAATGTGCATTTTCCTTGAGATCATCACCAGAATAGCACATTACTCATGATTCCCTAATATCCTCCTCACTTCACTGTATTTCAATTAGTTAACTGAAGATTGAGAGACTAGTTAACTCAAACTAGGTGGCAGTTCACTATTGTAACTGCCTGAGAGACTAGACTAGGTGGCAGTTTACTCCCGTAACTGTTGGTGTGTGTCCACATCACTCTAGACCACCACTATGGTGCATTGGCTTCTCCTCTAGTATGCATTAGTTGAGTTATATAGAGCATATCATGTGTAAATTATAATTCATTCATTTGGTTAATGAGAATTCTTCCATTCTTTCTATCATGCTTCTCTTTTCTCATATTTTCTCTGCAACTGTGTATGTAAATTCCTAGCTAGATCTATTTTGTGAAGTTTAAACACATTTACAATCCATCCCAGGTGGACATGGTT
>ML789148.1:284688-310414 GCA_009831015.1 Picea engelmannii | reverse complement strand
GGCCTTATTTAATAATATAGTAGACCTAGTCCACCTTACATTGAATGACCTCCACTATTATCACTATGGGCCCTCTGGGCCCCCCCACTACCTCTCTAGCTACCTTACAGGTATTGACATGGAAAATATTGGAGATGTGAAACTTATGATCTCATGAGTGAGATGTCATCAAAGCAATCAATGTAGATTACTTGAGCAAATGGGTTGGACAAGGAGAACTGGAAGAAGTTGTTTCACCTTCATTCAAACGATTGTAAGTACTTTTACTTTTTCTCATTAATAATCAATGCTTGGCCTATTTCTTTCAAACTTGTTCTTGTTCCATATGAGTTTGTCTGCAGTAGATGGATCTATGATTGAGATAATCTCAGTAGAGTAGGAAGTCCATTGTATCTTTGTTTTTCCTACAGGATCTATCAGGGAGCTCAGGATCGAAGCTCAACCAGGACTTTGCAAGGACAAATGTTGATAATAAGGTACATATCTTCCTCCTTCTCTTTCATTCATTAGCTTGATAGGATCTAAAAGGAAGTCAGTGTCCATGTTAATCACTTTTCTGTCTTGGCCTTAGGAGTCTAGAGACCAAGAGGGAATCCACTTGTCCGTAGGGGGATTCACCTACAACACTCTCTCTCCAAGCATTTCTATCATGCATCTGATAAATATCTCCCCCTTTGTCATCGATGGAAAATGTATCTTTCCATCTGGGGCTACTCCACGTAAATAAACTATCCTTGGGGATACTCCCCTTGTCTGAACTCTTCCTAAAACTGATCTCCCAACCTAAACTATCCTCTTTATGGTGCTTCCTCATGTAAATCTAAGACATATAAGATAAACATTCAAAAGCATTCATTTTGGAGTATAAATTACTCTGAGTCTCTGGAAAAAATACTCAAAGGCATCCCTTGGAAGAGGTTTTGTAAAGATGGCTACCACTTGTTCTTTTTTTTCCCACATATTCAACTTTGATGTTGTTCTCTACAACCTATTCCCGTAGAAAGTGATACTTTATTGGAATGTGCTTCTTATTGGAGTGCATCATCGAGTTCTTTGAAATATTGATGGCACTTGTATTATCACAATAGATTGGAATGTGATTATCATACTCAACCTATATATCTAAGTAGAACATTTCTCCACCGGTGCTTCATCTCTCATCAATGCAACCTACCCAATATGCATCTATGTAGTCAATAAGTGATAGATCCTTTTCTTTTGGATACCATAATCCAAACTCTTTTGTTCTTTTGAGATATCTAAAAATCCTCTTTACTGCTAAGACATGTGATTCATTTGGTGTTGTTTGAAACCGTGCCACCTGTCCAAATGTCTGCATTACATCTGGTCTAGACATTGTCACATGTAGTAAGATACCAATCATTGACCTGTATTGCCTCTGGTCTATAGAATTTGAATCATCATCTTTTCTCAACTTGCAACTCGTTTGCATAGGAGTGGTAACTGGTTTGCAATATTCCATTCCGAACCTCTTTAGCATTTCTATGATATACTTAGTTTGAGAAAAAATAATTCCTTGGTTTCTTTGACATATCTGAAGACCTGGAAAAAAGGATAGTTCTCCAAGTAATGAAATTTCAAATTCATTCTGCATATCCTTTGCAAATTTATGGCTTAACCTGTCATTAGTACTTCCAAAAAAATATCATCAACATAAATTTCAATTAATAAAATACTACCTTGAGTTACCTTGATGTAGAGGTTGTTGTTTGATCTTCTTCATCTTTCCCTTCTACTTCTTCTTCATCTTTTTCTTCTTCTTCGTAAAGTTGTTCCACTGACTCATTTTCTTCTTCTTTTAATTCTTGTCCACCTATTTGATCCAGATTTTATGAGCATAACAAAATGAATACAAATTATTAATAGGTGCTTAACACAAAATAACAGAGATACAATAAAACTGGTTTTCTATTCAATAAAGAAATAAGTTGGAAACTATAAAATGCAGCGGAAACAAGCTTGCTGGAATGGTGGAAGCTTATCTCTGAGAATATATGTGATGGCTGCGCTCATTTGCAAGAAGATGATTACAATGAGGCTCTGAAGAAATTTTTTACAATAAACAAGAATGCCAAAAAACCCTAGACATCCAAAAACCTAACCCTAGGAGATGAAGCGTCAAAAGTCATGTGGGCCCCGTTTGGGTAAGTCAGTACCTCAACTTCCCGGGGTCGTAACTTTTGCATACGATCTCTGTTTTATGCATATGATAGCCCATTTTAAAGATCTATCCGAGGGATACAACAGTTGCACAAAATTTCATGAATTTTGTGAATGCAACTTACCCCAAAAAAAAATCATTTAGGGCCTCAAAACGACTCTGGAAGTTGAGGACCCGAAAAACTGCTAAAAATAGTAAAATATCAAAATTGCTAGAAAGTTGTTTTGAGCCAGCTGGAAAAGGTGGATGGACACTAATATCCACCTGGATCAATCCTCCCTCCTTAGGAAGTAATGGTCTCCATTGCGTTGAGTTCTCCCATTAGATGAAGAAATTTCTATTGAATTTGGTCCCATGTGAGCCACTTGCCTTGGTGCAGGAGCTACCCTGCTTTAACGACTCGATAAAGATGGATCCTTTGTTGTCGAGTTCCATTGATCTGTGTGTCCACAATCTGATCTCTAGATGCTTGTTGTATGTAATCGGGTTTGATCTCTATTGGTGTCAGTTGTTCTTCTATGTCTGAGGTGTCGAATAATGGTGGGAAATAAGGCTGAAGGAGGTCCATGTTGAACACTAGGTGAAGACCAAGGAAAGGAGGAATGTTGAGCTCAAAAGAATTATCCCCCATGGCCTTGGTGATAGTGTACGACCCATAAAGGAGTGGGCGAAGCTTCCGATGGGGTCTTGTAAGGCGTTCTTTCTGCAAGTGCAACTAAACTTTGTCGCCCACCTGAAACTTATGTGGCACTCGATGTTGATCATGGAATTGTTTGTATTTGTCTTTGGACTTATGTAGGATATCCTAAAACTGTTGGTGGATGTGCTGGATCTTCTCAATGAAACGGGTGGCTTTGTCAGCTTTAGTTGGAGCAGGAGATGAGTCGGTCGAGGTGACTGCAAGGGGAAGTGCAACATCTATGGGACCCAATGGTTGGAATCCCAACCCCACCTGAAAGGGGATGTGGTTGGTTGAGCCATGTAGGGCTTAGTTGTAGCTATGATGGACATAGGGAAGTCTCTCATCCCATGTGCGGGGGTTCTTTGAATTATACATGTGAAGGATATGCACAATCATTCGATTTACAACCTCGGTTTGGCCATCTATCTGGGGGTGGAAGGATGTGGATTTGGTGAGCTTGGTGTCCAGCAATGAGCAGAGGATCGAATAGAATGTGTTGATAAATCAAGTATCCAAATATGAGACAATGGTTTGTGGGATTCCAAAATGTACCCAGACTCGTTCAAAGAAGATCTTGGCAGTGGCCTCTGCTGTGATTCTCTTCTTGCAGGCAACCAGAATCACCATCTTAGAAAAGCGATCAACAACCACAAAAACACAATCATTTCCTCGCGTGGTGGATGGGAGGCCCGAGATGTAGTCCATTGAGATGGATTCCCATGGCCTTTCGGGAGTAGGAAGAGGTGTGTACATGCCCTGTTTCTTAGTGGTCGGTTTGGCAATAACGGAGGAAGTGCAAGACCTGATATACTTCTTGACCTCCTGTCGAAGTTTCGACCAGTAGAAATGTTTCTGTAGCATCGCCCTGTCTTTTAGACACCTAAGTTTCCTGCCACTCGATTGTAGTGGGATTCCCAGATTAGCTTTGCTCGCTCGCTTGATGGAACACAAATATGGCCCATACATCACAACAACCCATTCTCAAGATGGAAATTATTGACAATTGTGTTTGCACCCAACATTTGGTAAGTGGTGGCGAAGTAAGGGTATGTCTCATAGAGTTGGGGCAATCCAGAGGTCTCATGGCTGCAAGAGTCTAGCACCATGGTGAGTATCACGATTGGTGGTCTGTTGAGGCAATCAACGAAGCGATTGGTGCTTCCTGTTTTATACTTGATGTTGAGGTGGAATTCCTACAAGTATGTGGACCACTTTTGATAGCGGTCATTATGTAATTTTCCTTGTGTCTGGATGAACTGCAGTGGCTTATGATCAGTGTGGATGACTGTCTCCTTCCTAAGAATGTAATGTCTCCACTAGCGATAGGCTTGCACAATGGAGTACATTTATTTTTCATAAATAGGGTACTTACGGAAAGTATCTGACAGTGTCTCACTATGATAGGCCACGGGGTGGCCATAGTGAGTGAGAACGACACCCAAATCATAGTCTGAAGCATATGTCTCGATCTCAAAGGGATGTTGCAGGTCTCGTAGTGAAAGTACTGGGGTTGAGCACAAGCACTGCTTCAAATCATCGAAAACTTGCTGTTCGGACCGGCCCCATGCAAATTTTTCCTTACCACCACCCCTGTTTATTTGGCTGAGGGCCCATGCTATATGGGAGAATCTCAGCACGAACCTGTGGTAGAAATTGGCAAGGCCCAAGAATCTCCGAAGCTCAGTGAGTGTGGTTGGGGCTGGCCAGTCACAGATGACTTGGATCTTGGCTGGATCCACATGTACGCCATGTTGATCAATGATGTAGCCTAGGTAATGGACCTTGTCCATGTTGAAGGAGCATTTTTCCAAGTTGGCGTATAGCTTGTGCTACCGCAGGGTGTGCAGAACCTATTGAATATGCTGCAAGTGTTCGACCCAAGTCTTGCTGTAAATTAGAATGTCATCCAGATACACCACTACAAAAGTTTTGGGGAATGGTTGTAGGATATCGTCCATCATCTTCATGAAAGTGGCTGGAGCATTTTTCAAACCAAAGGGCATGACCAACCATTCAAAAAGAGATTCCTTTGACTTGAAGGCGGTCTTCCATACATCTGTCTATTCTATCGGGACCTGGTGGTAGCCATACTTCAGATCAATCTTACTGAAGTATTTGTCCTCCATAAGTTGATCAAGGAGGTCGTCGATTCAGGGAATCGGGTACCAATTTCTGACTGTGATTTTATTCAGAGCCCGATAATCAATACAGAGTCACTAGGTTCCATATTTTTTCTGTACCAGCACGATTGGGCTCCCACAAGTTGATGAGCTGGGACATATGTGCCCCTTGTGGAGAATTTCTTGGATCTATCGCTTTATCTCCTCATTCTCTAACAAAGAGCGATGATAGACTGGCCCATTGGGAAATGATGGATCGGGGCTCAGATTGATGGGGTGCTTGACCTGGAAGTGCAGAGGTACCCCTGTAGGTGAGGAGAAGATATTCTAGTATTCTTCCACAACCTTATCTATTTGCTTCTGCTGTGTGGAGAGGTCGGCCATAAAGACCCTAGATGTGGCTGTGATCTTTCACTTATTCTTAGAGCGAATCACAAAGAAGACAAACTTCCCCGCCTGAGAGATGACCTTGCTGCATGGATTAGCAAAGATCAAGGAAATAACACTAGGTGGGACTGCCTCGGGTATCCTGTACAATTTCCTGTTCAAAGTAATAATAACACTACAAGGCCTAGACTCATATACAACATGACGTTTCCATAAATAATGTTTTCCCAAAAGAACATCAAAAACTTCGAGAGGAGGATCATCACACAATACCTCGTCTTTCAAGGGCTTGATTCCGTACGACAGTTGACACTGTTGGCTGACCCAGAGATCACTTCCTTGGCGGAGCCATCCAATGGTGTAGGGTTGTGGGTGAGGCATTGTTGGCAGGGCCAACCGCTTGATGACCTCTGCTAAGATGAGGTTCTTCTGGCTATTGCTATCAACGATGACGTGCAGCGGGGTGCCTTTTAACCACATTTGTGAATGGAAGAGACACTCTCCTTCTTATGGCTCATCTGGTTCACTAGGCTGGAGCTTGGTGGTAGCATCGGTGGAACTAGGTTCCACATCAATGATCAATCTTCCCCTTTCTGGTTCTGGCTCAGAGTTAGAATCCGCATCTGATTAAGAGGCTTTCACTTCGGCCACCAATGACTGCTTTAAGCGGTAGTCAACAGTGTTATGCCAAGGGCTCTTATGGAAGTCGCACCACTTCTCGGTGTCTTTCTTTGTCTTTCTAGTGTCCTTCTTTGCTTGCATCTTGGACTGGTTGTCTTGATACTATCTATCTTTTCTCTATCCTTTATTCTGTGGGTTAGGGCTTCCCTTTCCTAGCTTTTGTTGTGAGGGTTTCCCAGGCCCAAATAGCTGTGTCTTTTGTTTGAGCTTCTGCTTGATTTTGATGGCATATCTGTAGGCCGTGCCCAAGGATGAGATGTCCATAAATTTCATTTCGGTATGGATGTATCTATGCAGAGGACCACGATACTTGAGCATTATATGTTTCTCTAAATATTTGATACCCATCTTGGTGTGCAAGGTATGGAAGATATTTGTGAAATATGGCACTGCTTGTTCTCTTTCTTGTCGTAGTGTGGTCCATTTGGTATACAGGTCGTCATAACTTCTGACAAAGTAGTATTGTTCCTTAATAGCATCCCTGAAGGATTCCCATGTGGACGTGACTAAAAATAATGAGGGTTCCTCTATTTCCTTTTTCTCACAGAACGTTTCCCACCAATCTTTGACATGGGGAACGACTTTGAGGAGTGCAAAAGTAATATTTTCTCTATTTGAAAATTTATGGACAGAAAAATACCCTTCTAGTAGATTCAACAACTTGCCTACAACATCTGCGTCTATCTGACCTTCAAATATAGGAATAGAGAAGTTTATTTGTACCTTGAAGGGGGCGGCGCCTCCGTTCAAAGAAGATGCATCGCCTGTTGGTAGCCGTCAAAGGATTTGTGCAAAACTATCCATCATCTCGTTCCTCTGTTGCGTGACTGCTTCCTCAATCAACAGTTTAAAAGGATCTCCTATCCCATCATATTTATTTTCTCCTACCATGAGATTTCGCTTGGGCATGCGAGAGTTTTTGTCCTAAAGAGAAAAAAGCTTGAGACCTAAGTCTTTGTACTTCGACCTCGTTGGGGACATGCATTAAGACGATAAGGAGTAGACTTCTATGATACCACTGATACGGATTTTATGAGCAGAACGAAATGAATACAGATTATTAATAGGTGCTTAACAAAAAATAACAGAGATACAATAAAACTGGTTTTCTATTCAATAAAGAGATAAGCTGGAAACTGTAAAATGCAGTGGAAACAAGCTTGCTGGAATGGTGGCGGCTTATCTCTGAGAAGAGATGTGATGGCTGCGCTCATTCGCAAGAAGATGATTACAATGAGGCTCTAAAGGCCTTTTTTACAATAAACAAGAATTCCAAAAAACCCTAGACATCCAAAAACCTAACCCTAGGAGATGAAGCGCCAAAAGTCATGTGGGTCCCGTTTGGGTAAGTTAGTACATCAACTTCCCGAGGTAGTAACTTTTGCATACGATCTTCTTTTTAGGCGTATGATAGCCCATTGGAAAGATCTATCCAAGGTCTACAACAGTTGCAGAAGATGTCATGATGAAATTATGCGAGCGCAACATACCCCAAAAAACGTTGTTTAGGGCCTCAAAACGGCTCCAGAAGTTTAGGACCCGAAAAACTGCTAAAAATAGTAAATTATCAAAATTGCTAGAAAGTTGTTTTGAGCCAGCTGGAAAAGGTGGGTGGCCACCGATATCCACCTGGATCACTGTTTCATCAAATTGTTACATTGATTCTTTCCACAACTTTGTTCAACCTCATATTGCAACACTTGTATGCTTTCCTTGTACTTGAGTAACCAACAAGTACTCCTTTGTCCACACAAGAGTCAAACTTTCACATTTTTCCATCTTCTCTTTTGATGTAGCATTTGCTTCCAAATACTTTTAAGTGCTTCACATATGCTGGTATTCCTTGACATATCTCGTACGGAGTTTTGTCATTGTGGTTTTTGAGCATTACTTTGTTTTGAATGTGAACTGTTGTATGCACCGCATGTGTCCAAAACATATCTATCAATTTGGAATCCATTCGCATTGTTCAAGCCATTTTCCTGTGTAATTATCATCCATCATGATAATGTTCCTTTGTATATGAACCACTCTCTAAACCAATCTATGAATCCATGCTCTCATCCATTGTCATATATTTTTCCAAACCTGCTAAGTGTTCTTACGGATCCATCTCTGTCCATACTGTCCAAGACTTTGTTGCACAACTGATTAATCTATCAAACTGTACTTCTACTAACTGACTTCTATGGATATATCTACTCAAACTTTGTAAGCTGCTCGAAGGACGATTCTTTGGTCTTTCACAACTATCACATAGAATCCCCCTGTCTAATATTCATATTACCTTGGAGTCTCTAAGATGGATGGCTCAGAACAATTCCTTCTTTGATGCGTATTCATCATCATCTTCATTGGTAGATTCATCATCTCTTTGAGCTCTGACTTATTTATTTTTGTCTATGGATTCATCTTTCACTACAATACTTGAAAGTACAATCTCTTGAACATGTTCCTTATTTACCTGTCCTTCTTTTCTTTCATTTATTTTCCAAACCTTTTTGTATCTGACATATTTATTTTTCTCTGTAGATTTTTATTCATCTCATTTTATTTCCAATCTTGCGATCTCTGGGACCTGGTCTTTGTTCACATGTTCTTCATGTTTTCTTATCCATACATTCATATAATTAATATCAATGTTCTCTTTCATGGAATTATCGATAATGCTTCTACAATCATGAGCTATGTGTTCATAGTTATGACATTTGTAACATTCAATGTTACATGGGGCCACATAGGCATTTCTTGCTTTAGCATTTCTTTTATAATCCCTGCAATCTGCAACCTTATGTACAAAGTTAGTACAATAAAAACAATGAACATAAAATAAATTTCCATACTTGGGAGTGAATGATCTTCTTTGTGGTGTAGTCCTTTTGAATTTCTGCCTTGACTGATCATGATCATGATTGAAGATTCTTTATGGATTGAACATGGATGGTCTTCTTGAAGATGTATCTTTATTAATTTTCTTAGATTCTGGTTGACCATGATTCCTTCCTTTGAGTATTTATGCATAACTCTTTCTATTTTGTTCATTATTCTTTTCTAGCAACCTAGACTGTTTGTCTTCATTCTCTACAACTGATGTGGATGTTTCTGTCTCTTCAATGTTCTTGTTGATCTTGACGATTTTGACTCTTAGTTTGAAAACTTCTTCTTCAAGATTCTCAACCTCTTCTTCTTTCTTCATTATCTGAGACTTCATGACCTCTTCCATTCTCTTTGCTTCTTCAAGTTGAATTTTCAATGTAATTTATTCTTCGAGTCTTCTCTCTTCTTGACCAAACTCTTCCTCAAGTTGGTTTAACTCATCGGTTCTTTCCTTGAGATGATTCGTCATTATCTTTTCTCTCTTTTCTTCTTCTTCCTTTTGTGCTGCTATGTTGGCTTCTAAACATTGCTTTTGATATTCTAGAGTCTCTTCAATTATTCTGGCCTCTTCTAGTTGACCTCTTAAATTCTTGATGACCTGCTAATCTTTTTCAGAACCTTGAACACTTTCATTTTGCTTCATCAATTATTTCTTGGATGACTTGTTTTATTCTCTTTCTTTCGTTAGATATTCAATTGCGCTGATCAATTTTTCTTTGTAATCAACTTCTTCTTCTTCATGCTCTTCCTCTTATAAATTTGTCTGGCATGATGAGCATCTTTCTTCTTGTTTTGTAGCTGCATCTTCATTGGAATTTTCCGATTCTGTGATGGGTGAATAATAGACATTATATAGCTTATCCCAAAGTTCTTTTGTTGATGAATATTTACCAACCTTTTCTCTTACTAGATTAGGTAATCCTTCCCATATGAAATCCATTGTTATTTTGTTATTCTTATTCAATTCGTTCTTGGCTACAATCTTTTCCCTTTTTGAACTATCATATCCTGTAACAACTAATAGCCAAATATAATGTTATTGTGCCTGTAAAAATAATTTCATCCTTCTACTCCACATCTCATACTTAAAACCATTATGACCATTAAACATTGGTACTCCATTCTCAGAATAATCCATGATCTCATTCAAGTGGTTAAACTGTTTCTTGAAGGAACATCGCTCTAAAACCAATTGTTGGATTGCTGAGGGGGGGGGGGGTGAATCAACAATAGAACAATTCAATCCTTTTTAACTGCAATATGCAAGTGTTATATCAATGTAGTATTATCATCCAATAGTTTTAGAGTAAATAAACAATGAAAATATGAGAAATCATACACATACACAGTACACCAGTGTTTTTACGTGGAAACACAAAGCGGGAGAAAACCACTGAATGATTTTTCTTATATGTCTTTAAGAATTAAATTCATTGGAAGCACCAACTTCCTTTTTCTTTCCAGCTGCAATTGGAAGGAGGCTCCAACCCCCTAATTTCTTAGGCTACAACTTGAGGGAATCTCCAACTCCCCAATTCTCTGGCTACAACCAAAAGGAGGCTACGCCCCCCTATGTTCTCTGCCTACAACTGGAAGGTGGCTACAACCATTTGTCCTTTCCCTGTCCAACTGCCCTGACATAGAAGTAGAATGATGGAACCATTGTCACACTATCACTGTGAGATATACTTCTGTAAACCTGTACCAATAAATATGCACCAAACAACCTATTCCAATAACCTGAACCATGCATCAACCATGCATCAACCTGTACCATAAAAAAGTGCATCAAACATGCACCAACTTGTACCTCAACCTATACCATGAACAAGTGCATCAACCATGCACCAAACCTGTATGAATAACCTGTCACATCAACCTGTCCAAACAACCTATCACAACAACCTGTCTCATCAATCTTATCAACCAAATCAAATCTACTCACCAAGATCAATCACTAAGACAACTCTCAAAGATGTGCATCAACCAAACATAACACAACAACTCATAATCATTACCAAGGTCAATATGTTCTTCTAATAATATACCAATACAAGTATGCTACATCTATAACATCGCGCTCTTGCTCACACTGAGAAAACTTGTTCTTTGAGGACACTTGCGTGCAAGTGATCTGGGTCATTATACTATTTGTTGTTTTTATTATGATTATGAGATATTATGGATTTGATGATAGGTTATTTTGTTGTATTTACATAGACAGGTGTTATTGACTAGGTTCTCTTGAGTGTGCAGGACTCTAGACATTGAGGGTGGTGAGGCATCGATGAAATTCCTGAGACTCCAGATCGAGTCAGGGAGTGGAATGTTAGGGTTTGACTGTTGCTGATGTGACATATGTACATATGATTAGATATTATGATGTTGATTGTTATTGCTGACATGATTCATTGATGGATGCAGGTTGACGATAGCTTGTCGAACAAACTCACATTTGGAGTAAAGGGGTCATGCACGACAACAAGAGACATTGAGGGAGAGGTGTGGTAGCAATCCTGCCACAAAATACTAGCACTCCCATCATGGCTCGAACTGTAGGTTAACGATTACCTAGTTCGAGAGACCCGCGATGCTATGAGGGCATATTGTGACAGCCTCTCACGATGATTCTAAGGGGCATGCAATAAGGTAGGGTCCTTATTACTTAGAGGCCCTTAGTCTCCCACAAGATCACCTGACGGACTATTGACTCCATGGGTTTGACGTCTACCAAATTTAGTCAAGAGGCGAGTGGCACCGTTGGAGCACGTAGTGTGTCTTGAAGGGCACATCGCGCAAATAAAATGGAAAGAGGCGAGTGGCACCCTTGGAACACATGGTGCATCCTGAAGGGCACATTGCGATTTTAACTATGATAAGTTAATAAACCTAATGCCTAAAAAACTATGGCTCCTTAGGACCTGGTCGGCCTTAAAATGAATGATGTGATAAGTAAAGTTTAATGACAATTTTTTCCCTTAAAAATTGTTGCCAAGCCTAGTGAATTGAAAACCTAGGTCTGAGTAGAACCTTTGAACAAAAAAACTAATTAGACATGTAACAAGAAGGGGGTAAAGAAAATTCAAGCATTGATAATTAAAGTGGAAATTTTAATAAAGGTTTAATTAATAAATGGGGTATTTGGTAGTTTTTGTCTAAACCTGTTAATTCTGAACTTAGTTATAAAAAGGGGAAACTTTAAGAAAAAGGGAAACTTAAAGAGAAGGGGGAAACCTAAGGAAAAGGGGAAACTTAAAGAAAAAAAAACTTAAAAGAAAAAGGGGAAAGTCTAACTTAGTAAGGAATCTAGCCTTTGGAACTTTCTATTTATGAACTCAACTAAGAATTAAGTAAGGTGTAAGTCATTTAAGAATTGTAAGGGAATATTGGGACACCGAGGAGCAGTTTTAGGAACTCTTTTATGTGGGTGAGAGAAATAGACAAATTTAATTAATTAATAAATTGGTTTTCTGGTGCAACTAGGGGATCATGCGACATGTGTACGAGGGAGGTTTTTCGAAATTAATTAAATGAAAAAAGAATCTAATGAGGGTTTTGGGAAACTAATCACTTGAAAACTCTATAAAAAGGATGGTAGAGGAGGAGTATGAAACAAATATGGATTGTGTAATGTCACGCTCCCAAATTTTATCTTGATTGAGTTTCTTTTGTGGGAGTTGGGATACCCATCTCGGGTATCAAGTGGTAGCTCAACCTTGTGAGATGATCTGGGAGCTAGGATTCTCTGGTATTGTGTGTGTGGCCCCTTTGTGGCTCGAGGGGCTCAAGGGGAATAATAGTATCCCTAGCGTTGGCTGGGAGGTACCAATGAGGTCACATCGGTTGACAAGTGGGAGTTGGAAGGAGCACGCGTGGGACAATGAATTCAGAGCATTCACATTTGGCTACGGTACACATGTGTATATTTGTATTGAATGGTAGTTAAATTCCATGTATATGCATCTCTCTAACGTCGAAAGCATGAGTGCATCACTATGTTAAAAATTTAGTTAATTTTTTGTCCTGGCAATTTACACTTGTGAAATTTGGTCGAAGGGTAGTTAAATTATGTTCATGTGCCTTCAGTTAAGGTACTTCTATTGTGTTAAAGTTTTTATTTTATTCAACGTAATACTATCCAGAGATTTCATTTTTCTTTCAGTGAATTTTTCTTGATGAACCTAGTGTTTTATGATCAGAGAATTCAAATTTATCCCAACCTTATGCTCATTGTAATTTTGACTTGATTTCCAATGGCGAACCCAAACTCTCAATGCAAATGACTTCTCTGTGTTTTTTGTTTCATTGTTTTAATACAAAGACAAATTGTGTTTTCATCTTCTGGTCCTTTATCCTTTAAGCTATTAGTCTGTGCCTGAGCAGTCGGCTAGGAGCCGAATTGAATATCTTTCACTCAGATGTTAAAGATTTAGATTCAAATGCCCTTCTTTCCTGTGCATGGATAATAAATGTAGGATCATTTCTTTACTCAACAAGGAATTCTCTCCTGGGCATTCATTCGCTCCTTAGCCTCTATGATTACTGTGTTTTTACTCTCTGCAAATTCGTTTTTAATTTCCCCAACAATTCATTTGCTTGTATAGAGAAATTTCCTCTTCATTACTCTGCGAAAGTTACCAAAAATTCACGTTTCCCTTCCGTTGTGCCTTCACCTAGAATTTCGTTCAACCCTTTTATCTCTTATTTTTCCTTGTTTTTCTCATCTTTTTAATAAGTGAATCTCTGAGTTATAACACTTCATGGTGGAGACCGCTTCTTGTGCTTCCACCCAACAAGCGAAGAACTCCCCTACATTTTTTTTGTGCCCAACCCTTTGGTGCTTCTCTCAACGAACGAAGGCCTCTCCCATAGCTTTCTTCCTCTTCTGTTTTCCTTAGAGAAATATTCAACCCATAAGATCCTGTGCAGATGTCTTCCTTGATTTCAATTCTGTAGGGTTTTCCCCTTTGTTCCTAGACAGGGAGTCTTGGGTTCGAGCATAAATTGTTACTGGCACAACAATCATAGTTTTCCTCCACCCGAAATGTTATGGTGCAGTCGTTTTTGTTTACGAAAATAACCATGGGTTCCTCTACCAGAGGATCTTGTAATTAATTCATTTACTAACTTCATGTTGACTTGCTGAGAATGGCGCGTGCCTCTGTAAACCATGACAGAGTATGTCAGAGCATTATTCGTCGATATTGCGTGAACACAAAGCATATCGGTTGGTCTGCCATCTGTTTTTCTCTTTTTATTTCTCCTTTACACTAGATGATGGAAGGATTAGTTGACTTACTGACTGATTTTTTTTGAATGTCGGTTCTCCTTAAATCATTTTGGAAACCAATTTTCTCCACCATTACTGATAGTTTGGCGCAGAAGGGAGATTCATGACAATTCCCAAAGACATAGATTGGTACTTTCCTTGCTCCCTTAACCAACTCAATTGTTGGTTGTTAACATTTAAGGTACCCACGTCAAGAGAAGATGCCCTCATAGGTGGATTTAAATTGACGAAATGAAAACCCTTGTATCGTGTTAGAGACTAGAAGAAAATTTTAGTAGTGGTCTACCATTGTTGTGGATCAAGATAAAGGAAAAGTAAATATGGTGCGTTCTTTCAAAACTTAAAATGGTTTAGTATGGTTTCATTTCTAGTAAACATGGTGTGTTCTTTTAAAACTTAAATTTGTTTAGTATGGTTTCATTTAGTAAACCTAGTGCATTCTTTTAAAAATTAAATTGTTTAGTATGGTTTCGTTTTTGTAAATCTGGTGTGTTCTTTCAAAATTTCAAATTGTTTAGTATGGTTTTATTTCTTTGGTTGATGCACAGTGACACGTGACCTTGTGATGATGTGAAGGAATTTATAAAATTATTGATATCACACTTTTTCATTTCCATTCCCATATGATTTTCCTTTCATTTTATTAAGGAGACCAAATTTGTATGAACCCAAGTTTATCCAACCTTTGACACCTTGCACCCGATCATCAACAAGTGAAAAATGGATTTTAGGTCAACCTTATGTTATCGATCCTTTACATCATGTGCCTCTATGATATATGGAATTCTATGAAAATTAGAGGATTTAAGGAGGAAGATATGATTAATGTTTAAAAAAAAAGATTCCTTGGACAAATCCTCTAGATATCACAAAATTGAATAAGGAGGTGATGCTTTGTACAAAGGAGAACCCATGTGATTAAAGTTGGAGATTAAATTTACACATTTGATTATTGGGGTTGTCTATTGATTTAGAATTAGGTACCTTTGCACCCATAATTGTTATGGAAGAATGTTTGGTTCTCTTGGATTTCTCTTACACTTAGTGAGTTTCAATCGAAGTCTCTTGCGGTTTGAATCATTGAAGTGAAAATTGATGTGTTTTTGAATAGAAGGCTTACACACAGTCCAATGGTATGTTTTTGGCTAGTCGAGGATTCATACCTCAAGTGCGCACCGATTATTAATGTGTTTCTTGGTGTCGACATTAGTTCCTTGCATGGGATGGAACATTATTATGACAAATGACAACAGTTTTGCATTGGGGGCGTGCACCTCAAATTTAACTTATAATTCTTTACGCCTAGGATTTAATGGTCTCTATGTGTCGTGTGATTGTTTACTCACGTGCTGCATGTAATCATGGTACACGATGGATGGATTGATGAATTTTAGTATCGTTGTGTTTATTTTTGGTGATGTATATTTCCTAATGCAACTTTAAGGAAAATAAAAAAATAAAAAAATAATGTTATATTGACACTTTTGTGGTAGTAACGAAATGGTCGTTACATATGGTATCAGAGCGGGTTCAACCCTGTGACTGTGGATGGATGCGCCTTCCATTGAATTAAGCCCTTGATTTATAATCAACACTAATTGAATTATTAACCTGTCCTTGTGGAAAACACAGTTAGAGGACAACACAAAGATTTGTGATGTGATGCCTGGGGAGGAGGCACGATGCCTCCAGTAGCACTTGCGCCAGAGGGGTCCAACCCCCAAGGAGAAGAACAAGTCTTGAGCATGAGAGGATTGTCATGCGGGATGTGTTGGGTCTGACAGGGCCTTACCAGTGGATGTCAGAGACCTTGAATAACCATCTGTACTGAGATAAGGCCAGGGTTCTTGTACCCCTGAGGGTCCAGAGCGCGCCTGCTAGTACTAGCAGATTTCACTAAAAACTCAAGAGGGTTAAGTTCTCGAGCCCACAAGTGCCACAGATGGCTCAACCATCAAGGCATGGATAGAGATCCAGGCAATGTGCATCACACTTCGCAATTTCTACCTCCATCACAAAGGTCTTTAGGCAATCTTTAGCTAAAGGGAAGTGCTCTTCTATGGGGGAAGACATTCCTACCTCAGCTAAACATGGTCGTCGGATCCATGTTAGGGGAAAAGTTCTAGGAATGGTTCCAGGAAGAGTAATTGTTAGAGTAATTCATTGATCACCACCTCGATGAGCTCAGCGCCTGACGACAGGGTGGTTGTACGGTGCTGGTTTATGAGTCCACATTTTTGTAGCTACTTCAGTATGCCCTACATATGAAGAAGATAAGATGGAGGTCAACAAGCTCATGTTCAACCTTAACTCCAACTTTTATGTGAAGGTGAGGATCTTAATGCCTCAGACGTTGCACGACCCAGTCTAGTAGGCCTCATAGTTGAGAAGAATTTGACTGCGGGAGTCCAGGCAAGACTCCTACAAGACCGTCTGGACTGAAAACAGTTGGTGCTCAACAACATCAGACATTGTTCAGACCAGACCTTGTGGTATCAAGTTACGTCTATAGGACCCCTTTTCATGACACCTTGACAATAGTCTCCTCAGCAGAGGGATCCCTACTGGGGACCACCGCATCCATGGAAGCTCCGCTAGTAGCCTCCGTTTGGGCTTGTCAACAGAGCAGACTAGGATCATAGGTTGGTGGGCCAACAAGTTCTATTCCAGATCCAGGAGTATTGGACTAGATATGGGCGATGGACATGTGGACAGCCACCCTACCTGCAATATTGTTTGGTTGAAAGTGTGAGAGCGACCAAGTCCACAAGACACACTATTGTGGCAGAGATGGAAAAGGCCCATAGAATTCATGATCATGGTAAATACCTGCCAGTCCAAGCACCAGTTCATTGTGCTCGAGGTGTTAGGTTCCATCGCCATAAAAATTTTTAGTATTTGTTAGCCTCGATGCTACAGAGATCTCTAATTCTAGTACCGCTCTGAAGGGATTTAGGTAAGGGAATTCGACAAGGCAAGTTTAGATTCATTTTTGTGGCTTTGGGTACCATTCATATAGTGGAGGAAGGGGTATGAACTGTTGCTTTAAAATGGGTATAGAGTAATGAATTCCAACCTATGTCACGATCTTAAGATATTTTGATGATGTGATCAGTATTGAGTGTGGGAATCACATGATGTGATACTCAACGATACGAGGAAGCGGTTGAGCTGGACCGACGATGAAGGAAATAGAAGTGTGATTGTAGGAAGAAAATGAGGAGTATCCCTGAGGTTATTTTCTTCCCTATAGCCACATGAGATCACATGCAAGGATTCCAATTATATTCATACTTAGCGCCGAACGTCAAGGGCATAGCAGAAGGATTAGAGGACCTTCTGGTAGTACGAGAGTGTGTGAACGTGATTCCATAATAATTACAATGTGTGTCGCCCGAGGTCGAGAGGGAATTTACCACCGGCCTAAAAAACTGGAACTGAACCGATGGAAAGAAGGCCTTATCGGATTTCGACACCTGAGTTACAAGAGTTGGAAGAGAAACTGAAGTAGTTGCTGGACCTAGGACTTATACATCCAAGTGTATCACCTTGGAGTGATTTTGTTGATTTCATACAAAATAAGGATGGGTAGTGGAGTCTCTTCTTGACTACCGTCAAGTATTCCTTAACAACATTTTGATATTCTCAGATGACGGAAGATCAGGATGAACTTTTAGTCTTGGTACTACAGTGTTGCGAGAGAACAAATTACAGGAAGCAGTCACAATGCTACTGATGATTCCTTTCTTAGGTAATTTTATCTCTAACAAAGGCATCGTTGTGGATCCAACGAAGGTAGAGGCTATTATGGAGTGGTCTGCACCGATGAATGTCCTATAAGTGTGTAGATTCTTGGGTCTAGAGGGATATTATCGACGGTTTGTCGAGTGTTATTCGACGATAGAAAATCTGATTATGGAATTGCAGAAGAAGAAAAATAAGTTTGTGTGGACCAAAAATTACGTAGAAGCATTTTGAAGGCTCAAGGAGTTGTTGACAAAAAAACCATTACTAAAAGTCCTTGGCATGGACAAGGGCTTGTTGGTATGCAATGGCGCATCCAAGGAATGCTTAGATGGAGTCTGAGGCAAGATGGTCGAGTGATCTCTTACATATCAAGGAAATTAAGGAAGCATGAGGAGAACTATGTGACACATGATTTGGAGTTGTTAATGATCGTGTATTCCATGAGAGTGTGGAGACACTACTTTATTGGATGAAAATTTGAACTAAAAACAAACCATTGTGGGTTACAACACTTTTTTACAAAAAATGACTTGAACGCGTGGCAAGGGCGTTGGTCGGAGCTGCTTATCAATTACGATTTTGAGATTTCCTACTTAAAAGGAACAATGAACAAAGTGGTAGACAAGTTGATTCCGAGACTACGCATATTTTCAATGACACCTCTTCAAACAAATCTTCGTGAAAATATTTTAACTACAGCGTGATGCTGACTGGTATAAAGAGGGTAAGGAAATTTTTCAGGAAGGACACCATGTTGGTACCAAAATTGAGGGATATACTCTGGACAATGATGGATCTTTGAGATATAATAACTGGATTTACTTACAACCCAACGACAAATAGAGAAGTTTTGATCTTCTGCGAATCTCATAGAGTAGTGTACATGGCTCACCCAGGAGTCACGAAGATGAGGGCAGACCTTAAACCCTTATTCTTATGAAAAGGAATGAAGGCAAACATAGCCAACTACGTGGAAATATGTCTAGAATGTCTGCAGGTAAAGGCTAAACATATACATCCGACAGGATTACTACAGCCACATGCTATTATGGAATCAACATGGCAGGTCATTTCGATGGACTTCACTGTTGAATTTTCGCTGAGGGTAAGGAGGCACGACCCGATTGTCGTGACAGTTGACACTCTGACGAAGAGATCACATTTTTTCCCTATGTGTACAAAGCATCAGGCACCAAGTATGGCTAGATTTTATATCAACAAGATGTTGAGTCTGCCAGACGTACCAAAGGAATCATATCCAATAAGGGATTCAGTGCTTGCAAGATGATTTTGGATGCGTTTCCCAAGAGTCCTTGGGAACACCACTAAACTTCGTACAACATGTCCTTGAGACATAAAGGCTGACCGAAGGAATGAACCAATTTGGGAAGGTTTTGTTGCGTATGTGTGTGTTGGACCAACAAAAACGTGAAGAATTGTTTTGGCCGCTGCCCGAGTTTGGGTACAACAACAACCATCCAAGAGCCATCAATATGGTGCCATTGAGTTCTTTATGGGCGACCATGTCAGATGCCTTTGAGTTTGGATCGAATCAAGGATGGGGTCCTGTTAGGACCGTAAGCGATCCAAGAATTGAAAGAATAGTTACAAACGATACAAAAGGGGATGGAAGAAGCGTAGGATCAACATAAGGGTTTATCGATGCACATCGCGTTGACCATAATTATGAAGGGCCTAACGACTAGTCGTGCCTCATTATTTGAGGGGTTGCATGATGTTTATCTTATGTCTATGTGAGAATATAGTTCAATGATCCTATGCATGAGATTGATTGAGTTCTTGGAGGATGTTGGGTAGGGTGAACTCACAACGAAACCAATCAACTTTCTGGACCATCGCATTTGACAGCTATGACGTCAAACAATAGATTAGGTCAAGGTCCAATGGGACAACTATAGTCCACACTCAACGACCTGGGAGGACACATATGATATGCATCAACAGTTCCCATTTTTGTTTGATAGTTAGACATACGATACTGTGATACACTTTATTCGACACTTACATACTGTGAAAATTTGGGATGAAGTTTAAAACAAGAGGGGGTGTATGTAACATCCCACTCTTACGAACACTGAGAAAAGTTATTCTTTGAAGACACATGCATGTAAGTGATCCGGTTCATTATACTGTTGGTTTTTTTTATTATGATTATGAGATATTGTGGATTCGATGATATGCTATTTTGTTATATTTACATAGACATGTGTTATTGACTGAGTTCTCCTAAGTGTGTAGGACTCTGGATGTTGAGGATGCCGAGACATCGATGAAACTCCTGGGACTCAGGATCGAGTTAGGGAGTGGACTGTTAGGGTTTGAATGTTTCTAATGTGACATATGTACGTATGATTAGATATTATGATGTTGATTGTTATTGCTGACATGATTCATTGATGGATGAAGGCTGATGATAGCTTGCTGACCAGAATCACATTTGGAGTAAAGGGGTCAAGAACGACAACCAGAGACATTGAGGGATAGTTGTGGTAGCAGTGCTGCCACAACTACCAACACTCTTGTCATGGTTCGAACTATAGGTTAACGATGACCTTGTTCGAGAGACCCGCGATGCCGTGAGGGAAGACTATGATAGTCACTCATGATGATTCTAAGGGGTGCACAATAAGGCATGGTCCTTATTCCTTAGAGGCCCTTAATCTCCCACAACATCACCTGATGTGGTATTGACTCCAGGGGTTTGACGTCTATTAAATTAATTCAAGAGGCGAGTGGCACCCTTGGAGCACGTAGTGCGTCTTGAAGGGCACGTGGTGCAAATAAAATGGAAAGAGGCGAGTGACACCCTTGGAGCACATGGTGCATCCTGAAGTGAACATCACGATTATAACTATGATAAGTTAATAAAGCTAATGCCTAGAAAAATATGCCTCCTTAGGACCTGGTCAGCCTTAAAACGAGTGATGTGATAAGTAAAGTTTAATAACAATTTTTTCCCTTAAAAGCTGTCACCAAGCCTAGTGAATTGAAAACCTAGGTCTGAATATAACCTTTGAACAAAAAAACTAATTAGACATGTAACAAGAACACGGTAAAGAAAATTCAAACATCAATAATTAAAGTGGAAATTTTAATTAAGGTTTAATTAATAAATGGGGTATTTAGTAGTTTTTGTCTAAACCTGCTAATTCTGAACTTAGTTATAAAAAGGGGAAACTTTAAGAAAAAGGGAAACTTAAAGAGAAGGGGGAAACGTAAGGAAAAGGGGAAACTCAAAGAAAAGGGGAAACTTAAAAGAAAAAGGGGAAAGTCTAAGTTAGTAAGGAATCTAGCCTTTGGAACTTTCTATTTATGAACTCAACTAGGAATTAAGTAAGGCGTAAGTCATTTAAGAATTGTAAGGGAATATTGGGACACCGAGGAGCATTTTTAGGAATTCTTTTAGGTGGGTGAAGGAAATGGAAAAATTTAATTAATTAATAAATTGATTTTCTGGTGCAACTAGGGGATTGAGCGACATGTGTATGGGGGATATTTTTCGAAATTAATTAAATGAAAAAGGAATCTAATGAGGGTTTTGGGAAACTCTATAAAAACGATGGTAGAGGAGGAGTATGAAACAAATATGGCTTGCGTAACGTCACACTACCGAATTTTATCTTGACTGAGCTTCTTTTGTGGGAGTTGGGATACCAAGCTCGGGTAACGAGTGGTAGCTCGATCTTGTGAGGCAAGTTGGGAGCTAGCAATCTCTAGTATTATGTGTGTGTCCCCTTTGTGGCTTAGGGGGCTGAAGGGGAAGAAGAGTACCCCTAGCATTGGATGGGAGGTACTGGTGAGCTCACGTCGGTTGGCAAGCAGGAGATGGATGGAGCACACGCGGGACAATGAATTCAGATCATTCAAATTTGGCTACGATACGCATGTGTATATTTGTATTGAATGGTAGTTGAATTCCCTATATATGCATCTCTCTAACGTTGAAAGAACGCGTGCGTCACTGTGTTAAAAAAATATTTAATTTTCTGTCATGGCAATTTATGCTTGTGAAATTTGGTTGAAGGGTAGTTAAGTATGTTCCCGTGCCTTCAGTTAAGGTACCTCTATTGTGTTAAACTTTGTGTTTTATTTAGTGCAATACTATCCAGAGATTTCATTTTTCTTTCAACAAATTTATCTTGATGAGCCAAGCGTTTTATGATTAGAGAATTCAAAGCTATCCCAGCCTTATGCTCACTGTACTTTTGACTTGATTTCCAATGGAAAACCCAAACTCTGAATGCAAATGAATTCTCTGCGTTTTTTTAATTGTTTTAATATAAAGAAAAATTGTGTTTTCATCTTCTCCTTCTTTATCCTTTAATTTATTAGTCTGTGCTTGAGCAGTCGGCCAGGAGCTGAATCAACTGTCTTTCACTCTGGTGTTAAAGATTTAGATTCAAATGCCCTTCTTTCCTATGCATGGATAATGAGTGTAGGATGATTTCTCTTCCCAGCAAGGAATTCTCTCCTGGGAGTTTATTCCCTCGTTAGCCTCTGCGATTATTGTGTTTTTACTCTCTGTAAATTCATTTGTAATTTGACCAACAATTCATTTTCTTGTACAATGAAAGTTCCTCTTCATCACTCTGTGAAAGTTACCAGAGATTCTCCTTGCCCTTCCTTTGTGCCCTCACCTAACATTTCGTTCAACCCTTTTATCTCTTCTTTTTCCTTGTTTTTCTTATCTTTTTAATCGATGAATCTCTGAGTTATAACACTTCATGGCGGAGACTGATTCATGTGCTTCCACCCAACAAGCAAAGAACTCCCCTACATTTATTTTGTGCCCAGCTCTCTATTTCTTCTCTTAGTGAACGAGGTACGCTCTCATAGATTTCTTCCTCTTCTGTTTTCATTAGAGAAATATTCAACCCGTAAGCTCCTGTGCAGACGCCTCCCTCAACTGTAATTATGTAGGGTTTTCCCCTTCGTTCCTAAATAAGGCATCCTGGGTTCAAGAATATATTCTTATTAGTGCAACAATCATAGTTTTCCTCCTCCTGAAATATTCTGGTGTAGTCGTTTGTTTTGATGAAAAAAAACCATGGGTTTCTCTTCCAAAGGATCTTCTAATTAAGTCATTTACTAACTCCATGTTGACTTTCTGAGAATGGCGTGTGCCTCTGTAAACAATGACATATTATGTTAGAGAGTTCTTCGTCGATATTTTCTTAACACAGAGCATAACGGTTGGTTTTCCATCTGTGATTCTCTTTTTATTTCTCCTTTTCCCCAGACGACGAAAGGATTAGTTGACTGACTAACCAATTTTTTTTTGAATGTATGTTCTCCTTAAATCGTTTTGGAAACCGATTTTCGCCAGCATTACTGGTAGTTTGGAGCATAAGGGAGATTCATGACAATTCCCATAGACACCTAATGGTACTCACCTTGCTCCCTTAACCAATTCAATTGTTGGTTGTTACCATTTAAGGTACTCACGTAAAGAGAAGGTGCCCTCACAGGTGGCTTTAAATTGACGAAATGAAAACCCTTGTATTGTGTTAGAGACTAGATGAATAATTTAGTAGTGGTCTACCATTGTTTTGGATTAGGCTAAAGGTAAAGTAAATATGGTGTGTTCTTTAAAAATTTAAAATGGTTTAGTATGGTTTCATTTTTAGTAAACATGGTGCGTTCTTTTAAAAATTAAATTTGTTTAGTATGGTTTCATTTAGTAAACCTGGTGTGTTCGTTTAAACCTTAAATTGTTTAGAATGGTTTCATTTTAGTAGATCTGGTGTGTTCTTTTAAAATTTCAAATTGTTTAGTATGGTTTCATTTCTTTGGTTGATGCACAGTGGCACGTGACCTCGTGATGATGTGAAGAAATTTATAAAATTATCGATATCACCCTTTTTCATTTCCATTCTCGTATGCTTTTCCCTTCATTTTATTAAGGAGACCAAATTTGTATGAACCCAAGTTTATCCAACCTTTGACACCTTGCGCCCGATAAAAAACAAGTGAAAAATGAATTTTAGGTCAACCTTATGTTATCGATCCTTTACATCATGTGCCTCTATGATATATGGAATTCTATGACCATTAGAGGATTTAAGGAGGAAGATATGATTAATGTTTAAAAAAAAAAAAAAAACTTGGACAAATCCTTTAGATATCATAGAATTGAATAAGGAGGTCATGCTTTGTACAAAGGAGAGCCTGTGTGATTAAAGTTAGAGATTGAGTAGCATAGTGATGTGATTTTTCCAAGAGTTTATGAATCAAGGAGATCCCTATCACTACACCCAACTTGTGAAAAGAATGGTAATTCTAAGTATGGTATCCTCTTGTTGAATTGATGGAGATAGCATGCTCCCATCCCTTTCCATTACTTTACTTGTTGTAAAACAAGGGAAACATACAAGTTGATAGGGTGATAATCGTGATAACCTTATTGGTGCCATGTATGTACGGTCCTTCCCCCCTTCCACTACCTAGATATCGCTTACTTAACCCTTTATTTTACTAAGAGTTCCTTGGTCAATCCACCCTTTTCACCCCTTTTGTGTTGGCCCTTCACCTTTAATAGAATAATCTCTGACTAGTTAGGATTTGTCTTTTGTCCGACCATGCATAGTATTGATTAGCACATCATTTAAGTTGGCATGAATGTATGACTTTGATGCATGGCAAGCCCTGAGATTGTTGCATCAGATGAAAGATATTTTCTCCTGCGCCGTAATCATTCTCTATTGATGAATGATCTAGTTAATAATTGATTTTTGTTTGTCCACGTCTTAATGAAAATAATTTTTCCTTGCTTTTTTTTTTGGGTTACTCCTTTGATTATTGGTGTTTCCGATTGATTTAGAAATGGGTACCTTTGTGCCCTCTATTGTTATTGAAGTATTTTTGGTTCTCTTGGATTTCTCTTACACCTAGTGAGTTTAAATCGAAGTCTCTTGCGTCTTGAATCATTGAAGTGAAAATTGATGGGTTTTTGAATAGAAGGCTCACGCGCAGTCCAATGGTATGATGTTGGATAGTCGAGGATTTAGACCTCAAGTGTGCACCGATTATTAATGTATTTCTTGGTGTAGACATTAGTTCCTAGCATGTGATGGAATATTATTATGATAGATGACAACAATTTTTCATTGGGGTCGTGCACCTCAAATTTTACTTAGAATGCTTTACGCCTAGGATTTAATGGTCTCGATGTGTCGTGTGATTGTTTACTCGTGTTTCGCATGTAATCACGGTACATGATGGATGGATTTATGAATTTTAGTATCGTTGTATTTATTTTTTGTGATGTATATTTCCTAACACAACTTTAAGGAAAAGAAAAGAAAAAATTATGTTGTATTGACGCTTTTGTGGTAGTAATGACGGGGTCGTTACAACATCATCCATAAACCATGTGTCAAAAATACTACTAAAAAGTGCCTCCAACCATGTACCAATTATGTAACAATCATGTATCAACTACTCATCAACTATGACTCATCAATATGTACCAACATCATCAACTATACACCTCATGTATGTGCCAACTCATCAACTACTTGTCTCAAACATGGACCCAACATGTACCTCAACCAAAATCCCTCATCAATTTCATCATCCAAATCTTATTTGTAACTCTGTAATATACCTGGTGTATATCATCACATACTTGTAAACCTTCCTTAAATTTAACAAGAGACTAACATTTTCATCAATATTTACTTTAGTCTCACATGACTAGTTTTGGATTAGTCAACAACCCTAACTTGAAATAATAATAA
>ML789148.1:222417-237101 GCA_009831015.1 Picea engelmannii | reverse complement strand
CACTAGTAAGTAGTAACTAGTTGTATGCTTGAATTTGTATCATGTAAATGTTCTAGTTTCTAACAAAATTTGTATCTTTATGTCTATATTTCATTTTTGTATGTGTGTGTGCATATAAATTGTTACCTTTGTGTCCTTTTTTGGGGGTCATCATGTCTCATGTTAGAAAATCATATTTTTGTGTCCTCCTTGTCTCATGTCCTTCTGTCAGGTGACTTAGTTGACTTTCAATGTTACACATAGAATATGGAAATTGAATCAAACTACAAAATGATTTATAACATAATTGATTTAACATATATCAATTAATGTCGTGTGTCCAAGTAGGGTGACCCAATGGATAATCGATTAATATGATGATATTAATTATATGACCTGATACTTTTTCTTTTTCATTTTGTAGATGATAGTCATCATCGCAATCATTCATTAACAACAAATAAACAAAGACTTCAATTCATAGAACACATGCCATGAAATATGTGTGTCTGTGTGTGTATTCAAAATCATCTTAACTATACATTTTTTACAAAATGGAACATCATGCCCAATACACAAAAAGGAAGAAAGTGCCTAAACATGGAAGAATGTCATATGGATCCGTAGATACAAAATGGCACGCATTGGTAACTCATTGAACACTTCTACCCTCACCACTATCACCACTATTAGGTGCATCCCAGAAGTTGATATTTCTCCTCTTATTTGAAATAGGAGCTCAAGATTTTTTGTGCCTAAGTGTGGTTCATCTCTCTAGAGACTGGGAAAAGAAACAAAATTATTTTAAGTTTTTTCCACAATGAATTAACACACTTACAAAATGATACTTTATATTTCTATCCAAGAAAAATGCATCGCATATGATACTGTCATTCGTGAGGGTGTTTCCCTCCTACATGACCCCAATCTCTCTACTATGCCAACCTGCAATAGTCACAATAATCAAATCATGAAACATAATTAAAAATTCCTAAAATTAATTCCAATCATGATACATAGAAAATTCATCAATGAATGATCTCACCAAGAATAACTCAAGAAACAACGAAAATTTTCTAGTAGGTGGAGCACTCAAATGCAAAAGATGTTCCAAGGAAACATATGTTGTCGTATCAAGTACATTATCCACATTGGATGATCGATGTGGGGGTTCATGAGGGAGAAGTGGTGCAACCCCAATGGATGAAATAGTGTGGGATACAATAGGGTGGACTGGTGGGTGGTCTAAGGGTGTAGCCTCTATGCATGGATGGGATGGAAAAATGGTATTGATGGTGGGCGATGATAAAAAATGATAGGTTGCACCAAGGACGAAAGTACTCTAGAGGGGGGAAGTTGTATGATGCAGACCCCCTATCCCTCCTCAGGGCTGCGCGACCTCCTGGTCAGGATATTCTAGTTCGGGAGCTGAAATGGCTCTTCCGATTCCAATTGGAACCCTTCGAAACGAACACACAGGTCCACTCCACGAATGCTCAATTGGCTTTTTCCAAGCGCCAAGCGTGAGCTCCCACCATGCAAGACCAAGGGCTGTGACCGTGCCCTTATCCTTCTTGCCTTTCACTATTTCGCGGTCTCGCAACTCAGAGGTTTGCAGCGCAAGAACTCTGCCCTCCCAACTCGCGATACCCGAGTTCGTGAAATGGACCGACCTCGTTATTTCGCAATTTGGGGTTCTGGAAGTCAAGCCCTCTGTCCTTCCAACTTGCGAGACCCGAGATCACAATGTGGATCAACGGTCCAGATCTTCCTGTAGTCGACGGTCCAGATCAAATCATGATTTCACGATTCGGAGGTTCGAAAACCAAGACCTTCGTCCTTCCAGCTCGTGAGACCCGAGATCGCGATGTGGACCAACGGTCTAGATCCGCCTATGCTCGACGGTTCAGATCAAATCACCATCTCGCAACTCAGAGGTTTGAAAAATAAGGGACTCCGCTTTCTGGTTCACGATATCCGAGTTTGCGAAACGGACAACCCTCATTATCTCGCAATCTTGCGACTCGGGATTTTGAAGCACCACGAACACTACCTCCCAGCGCACGATGTTTGAGTTCGCAAAATGGACAGTCCTCGCTATCTCGTGATCTCGCGACTCAGGATATTGAAAGAAAAGGTTTCTATCCTTCTGGTTGGTGGTACTCGAGTTCACGATCTGAACCAACGGTCCAGATCTATCTGAGATCGATGGTCGCTGTTCCTCCTGAGCTTTTGGACGACAAGTAGCCCTTGCCGCTAACCTCCTTGCAGCTCCACTTTATCCAATGGTTTGCGGGGTTTCGGTGTTCCTCCTCGAGGAATCTCCACCATCCGTTCAGATCTTTGAACTCCCCTCACTTGGATCTACGCAGCGTTAAAGTGTGCGCTCCTCCTTCCAATCAGACGATCCACAGGAATCCCCACAACGATCCAACGCTCAAGGGCGTTCTCCCTCCTGAGATTTTACTCGACTCCGACTTAGAATATTTTCTAAGTCTGCGAAGACTCAATCTTTTCTCCTTCCAAGGAATGAGTTCCTGGTCTCGACAACGCCTTCTGAAGTGTTATCCCTCCTAATCTTTATCTGGTTCATACTTCGATCTCCCGCGAACTCCTTGCGTCTGAGGGATTTTGATAACTCAGGTTCACGACGTTTTCTCTCTAGCTCGATGCACACCTTGCAGAGCTCCCAGTGAAGAGAAAAATAATTCCACAATGTTCCTTCCTGGCTCAATGCACACCTTGCAGAGCTCCAAATGAAGAGAAACAATTGAAACTATCAAAATCTCACAGTTCCATTTCCCTTGTTTATAAAACAAAAAACAACAGGAAATACACACAATCCAAGCACAACACATTTGGATCAATTTTCCATTTTTTTCTATTCATAAGTGCCCACTGGATACATAATACATACAAACTACAATAGCTCCAAAAGCTGAGATTTTCTGCTCACTCCCAGTTCTCTCTTACAACTAATTTTTCTCTGTATTCCTACTACCCCCTCTCACTGGGTGTGTAAACTTCTACATAACTCAAAAAATGGTTCTCGAGTTTCCCCTGGCTACTTGCCTACTCTAAAATTCATCCTACACTATCTAAGTCCATTCGCATTCCAGAGCCGAAGTGGAAACTCCTGCTCTGTTTTCAATTTCAAAAACTTGCTTCATAGGGTAAATTCAACACCGGTTCAAGTGTGCCCCAAAAAGTGAATTCTGGCGCTGAGTGGAGGTGGATCCCGAAATCCGTTGTAGCCTCCCACGCCGAAGTTCCAAAAGAACTCACACGTGTTGAATCTTCCCACCTCTATGCACTTGACACGATGCTCCTGCATCATACTCCACTTGACAAAAATTCATGGACTCCTGTCCATGAGCTCCTCTACTTATTTTCCCTACTTCTGGATAGAAGCTTCATTTTCCCAACTGGCATCTTCAATTGGGTGTCCCTTCCATTTGACCAGATACTCAAAATAAGTCTTCCTCCTGGTCTTCTTGCCAATTCTCTGATCAACAATTTTCTCCATCTACGACTTTTCTGCTACAGGCATCTGTTTCTCCCACTGAATCTTTCCCTGATCTTCTGACCCTTCTATGTCATCTTTTCTGTAAGGATACAGGTCTGAAACATTGAATATGGGTGAAATGCCCACACCATATGGCAGCTCGATCTCACAGGCGTTTGCATAAAACTTCCTCAAGATCTTACAGGGTCCTATCTTTTTCATCTTCAACTTGTTGTATGTTCCCCTAGGGAACCTTTCCTTCCTAAGATGTGCTAAAACCTGATCTCCCACTTCAAATTAAATCCCCCTACGATGTTGATCAGCTCTATGTTTGTATTTCTAGTTAGAACTCTATAATTATTCTTTGAGCCGACTATGGAGTCTCTGCATCTCAGCAGCAAAATCCTCTTCTCCAATGCTTCTGATCTCTCCCTGTTCCAAGTCCCTTAACTTAGACACTCGCCTGGGTTGCATTCCATAGTGTATTTGGAATGGGCTCCTTCCAGTGCTCCTATTTGGTGAGTCATTGTATGCAAATTCTGCTTGTGGCAGAATCTGATCCCACTAGTTATGGTGTTCAGTAACCAGACTTCTCAATAAGTTTCCCAAACTTCTGTTTACCACCTCAGTCTGCCCATCTGTCTGAGGGTGATAAGTTGAGCTGAAGGAAAAATCTGTCCCCATCTTCTTCCACAACGTCCTCCAAAAGTGACCAACAAATTTTGTGTCTCTGTCTGAGAAAATGCTCCTGGGTAGACTGTGAAGTCTTACAACTTCTCTGAAAAATAGATTTGCAACATGTGTTGCATCACTGGTTTTCTGGAATGGGATGAAATGTTCCATCTTTGAAAACCTATCTACCACCACAAATATGGAATCAAATCTCCTTTGTGTTCTTGGCAATCCCAACACGAAATCCATGCTTATTGCATCCCAAGGCCTCTCTGGTATTGGCAATGGTTGATACAATCCAGTGTTCTGTATTTTCTCCTTTGCATGTTGGCAGATTCTACATCTGTTCACAAACTTTATCACCTATGTTCTCATAGCTGGCCAATAGTATGAACTTCTCAACTGTGCAAATGTCTTATTGTGGCCGAAATGTCCAGCCAATCCTCCACTATGCTTCTCCTTCAGAAGATTTCCCCTCATTGAGCATCTTGGTATGCACAGTTGGTTTCCTTTGAACGATAATCCTTCCTGAACCATATACTCTGTCCACTTACTTCTATCTCTTAGTACAGGTCGTGTACATGCTTCGTAGGCCTCCTTGAAATCTGCATCATCAGAATACATGTCCTTAAGGTGTTCAAACCCCAAGGTCTCCACTTGGAATTCCTGCAGAATTAAACATCTCCTGCTTAATGCATCAACAACCTTGTTAGCATTCCCAACAATATGTTTTATGACAAAAGTAAAATTTTGCATAAATTCAACCCATTTTGCATGCCTCTGATTCAATTTTTCTTGTCAGGTTATGAATTGTAAAGCTTGGTTATCACTGTACAAGACAAACTCTTGCGGGACAAGATAATGTCTCCATTTCTTCAGTGCTTGAATTATGGCATAGAACTCCTTGTTATATGTAGAGTACTTCCTCTTAGTATCATTCAACTTCTTGTTGAAATAGGCAACAGGTCGATTGTCCCAACTCAGAACTGCTCCTATTGCAACTCCATTTGCGTCACATCTCACCTGAAATGTCTTCCCAAAATTCGGCAAGACTAGAATTGGTTGTTTTGTTATCTTCTCCTTCAATATTTTGAAGCTCCTTACCTCGAATATGCTCCTTGGTGATGGCCATTCTCTGATTTCTTTCACCTTCTCTGGATCCATCTTCAGTTCATTCGAAGAGATCACGAAACCCAAATAAATGAGTTTGGTCTTCATAAAAGAGGACTTCTTCAAATTGATAAGAAGCTTCTCATGTTGTAGCCTCCTCATTACTAGCGTTAGGTGCCTCAAATGCTCCTCTTTAGTCTTGCTAAAAATCAGTATATCATCGAGATATACAACCATGAACATGCCAATGAAATATTTTAGAATTTCATTCATCAGCCTCATAAAAGTGCTCGGGGCATTTGTTAAGCCAAATGGCATAACTAGCCACTCATACAGGCCTTCATTTGTCTTAAAGGGTGTTTTCCATTCATCACCTTCTCTCATCCTAATCTAGTGATATCCACTTTTCAGATCTATCTTAGAAAATAATTTTTCTCCACTTAAACAATCCATTAAATCATCCATTCTTGGTAAAGGAAATTTGTACCTGATGGTGATCTTGTTGATGGCTCTCGAGTCTATGCACATTCTCCATCCTCCATCTTTCTTTGGGCTTAACACAGTTGGTACTGTGCATGGGCTCGAACTTTCACTGACTAAACCTTTATCCAACAATTCTTGGACTTGGTTCTTCACCTCCTCATTTTCTCGAGGTGTCAATTTGTACGCTGCTTTGTTTGGTAGGCTTGATCCTGGTATCAAGTCGATATGCTGACTGATACTCTTGATGGGTGGAAATGAGTTTGGCAGCTCATCCACCACTATATCAACAAAATTATCCAGCAACTTCTGAACTTCTTCAGGAAAATCATCCATTGATGTACTTGTAAGGATGACTCTGGGCTTCCTCACCACAATGAACTGCATCTCCTGTTCTTCCTTGACTTCCTTCAGGAGTTCCTTCCCACTCATGAGAAGTATGCTTGTACTGGCTTCCTCCTTCGCTCTCTTCTCCTCCATTGGCAACAACATATGCATCCTACCATTCTTCTCCAATGTGTATGTATTCTTTCTTCCATCATGAATGACATTTTTGTCATATTGCCATGGTCTCCCCAACAAAATGTGGCATACGTCCATGGGAATTACATCACATAGGATTTAATCTTTATATCCTCCTATTTTAATTTCAACCAGGCATTGTTTAGTAATCATTACATGGTGTCCTTTTTGTAGCCATGAGACTTTGTATGGCCTTGGATGTGCATTTGTCTTCAGCTCCAATTTCTCCACCATATCTATGGATACTAGATTGTTAGTTCTCCCACTGTCAATGATCACCTTGCATACTTTATCCTTAGTCTTGCAAGCTGTCCTGAAGAGACTGTTTTTCTGCACCGGCTTTTCAATTTCTACCTCTGGTTTTAAGATAACTTTTCTCAACATCAGGGATGCTCCATCCTCTGCTCCTTGTGCCTCAACATCTCTTCACTGCACTTCTGAGATATGAGCTTCTCCTCCTTCCATATTCCTCTCGGGACATTCCCAAGACATGTGCCCTATATTTCCACAGTTATAGCACCTTACTCCTCCTCTGCCTCTTCCTCTAGAAGAGTTTCTTCCACCATTCTGTCTTCCTCATGAACTTCCTCCTCATTCCGAGTGATTGTGTGGTTTCTCAGCCTCGTCTTTCAACTGGTGTGATTTGTCACGGTTAAATCCCTTGCTTTTGCTTGGGACCGAGCTTTTGCCTCTTCCTCACTGGTTCTGTTTTCTAGCCATCTTCTCCTCTACCTTCAGCACAAACTGATAAGCATCTTCCACAGTATTCACTGACATCATGCTCAGCTCATCCTAGACTTCATACATCAGGCCATTTATATATCTGACGAATTTTTCTTCATCTCTCTTCCTTTATCCAGTTCTAATGTTTAGCCTATAGAACTCCTCGGTGTACTCCTTGATTGTCATTCCTTTCTGTCTCAGGTTCTATAGCTTCCTGAATAGATTGATCTGGTAGTCCTTGGGTATGAACTTAGCCTTTAGCTTGGCTATCATCCTGTCCCAACTCTTTATCCTCTATTTTCCTTTACCTCTCCTCTCAACCTGCAGTTCGTCCCACCACAGTGTTGCATGCCCTTTTAGCCCAGTGACTGCTCGCTTCACCTTCTTTTTCTCATCTACATCTTCATAGTCAAAATACTTGTCCATGGACCTTATCCAGTCCAACATTTCTTTAGCATCTAGATTTCCCTCATACATGGGGACCTCTATCTTAGCTCTGCCTCCCAATCTAGCAACTACTCTCAGCAAACGTTCATCTGTCGCATCCTCTCCTATAGCTTCTTCAACCTCTACCTCTTCACTTTTCGCATCACTGACATCCCCAACGTCAGGTGTTCTTCTCTGTGCTGCTTCCATTGCTTCCATTACTTCCATTCGGGCGCAAAACTCTTGCATCTCCCTTTCTACAACACATTTGACTAAAGGCGGCTCTCGTCTTCTTGGCGACATTGTGTTGACTATCTGTCACACACAGAGTACAACTCCTAGTTTTCTTTCTCCTTCTTTTTCCTCCTTTGCCTGAAATCTACAGACGAAAAAAGTTCTCTGATACCACCTGATGCAGACCCCCTATCCCTCCTCAGGGCTACGCGACCTCTCAGTAAGGATCTTCTAGTTCGGGAACTAAAATGGCTCTTTCGGTTCCAATTGGAACCCTTCGAAATGAACACACAGGTCCACTCCACGAATGCTTAGTTGGCTTTTTCCAAGCACCAAGCGTGAGCTCCCACCGTGCAAGACCAAGGGCTGTGACTGCGCCCTTATCCTTCCTGCCTTTCACTATTTCGTGGTCTCACAAATTGGAGGTTTGCAGCGCAAGAACTCCGCCCTCCAAACTCGTGATACACGAGTTCACGAAATGGCCCGACCTTGCTATTTCGCAATTTGGGGTTCTAGAATTCAAGCCCTCTGTCCTTCCAACTTATGAGACCCAAGATCACAATGTGGATCAATGGTCTAGATCCGCCTGTAGTCGACGGTCCAGATCAAATCGTGATTTCGCGATTCAGATGTTCGAAAACCAAGACCTCCATCCTTCCAGCTCGCGAGACCCAAGATCATGATGTGGACCAACAGTCCAGATCTGCCTGTGCTTGACGGTTCAGATCAAATCGCCATCTCACGACTCGGAGGTTTTAAAAATAAGGGACTTCGCTTTCCGGTTTGCGATATCTGAGTGTGCGAAACAGACAACCCTCGTTATCTCCCGATCTCGTGACTCGATATTTTGAAGCACCACGAACACTACCTCCCAGCTCGCGATGTCCGAGTTCGCGAAATGGACAATCCTGATTATCTTGTGATCTTGCAACTCGGGATCTTGAAATACAAGGCCTTTATCCCTCTGGTTGGTAATACTCGAGTTAGCGATCTGTACCAATGGTCCAGATCTATCCAAGATCAATGCTTGTTGTTCCTCCTGAGCTTTTGGATGTCAAGTAGCCCTCGCCGCTAACCTCCTTGTAGCTCCACTTTATCTAATGGTTTGCGGGGTTTCGGTGTTCCTCCTTGAGGACTCTCCACCATCCGTTCAGATCTTTGAACTCACCTCACCTTGATCTACGCAACATTAAATTCCGCGTTCCTCCTTCCAATCAGACGATCCGCCGAAATCCCCACAGTGATCCAATGCTCAAGGGTGTTCTCCCTCCTGATCTTTTACTCGAATTCGACTTAGAATATTTTCTAAGTCTGCGAAGACTCAATCTTCACTCCTTCCAGGGAATCATTTCATGGTCTCGACAACACCTTCCGAAGTGTTATCCCTCCTGAGCTTTATCTGATTCAGACTTCGATCTCCCATGCACTCCTTGCGTCTGAGGGATTTTGATAACTCAGGTTCACGACGTTTTCTCTCTGGCTCGATGCGCACCTTGCATATCTCCCAGTGAAGAGAAAAACAATTCCACAACGTTCCTTCCTAGATTGATGCACACCTTGCAGAGCTCCAAATGAAGAGAAACAATTGAAACTATCAAAATCTCACAGTTCCATTTCCCTTGTTTATAAAATAGAAAACAACAGGAAATACACACAATCCAAGCACAACACATTTGGATCAATTTTCCATTTTGTTCTATTCATAAGTGCCCACTGGCTACATAATACATACAAACTACAATAGCTCCAAAAGCTAAGATTTTCTGCTCACTCGCAGTTCTCTCTTACAACTATTTTTTCTCTGTATTCCTACTCCCCCCTCTCACTGGGTGTGTAAACTTCTACATAACTCAAAAAATGGTTCTCGGGTTTCCCCTGGCTACTTGCCTACTCTAAAATTCATCTTACACTATCTAAGTCCAGTCGCATTCTAGAGCCGAAGTGGAAACTCCTTCTCTGTTTTCAATTTCAAAAACTTGCTTCACGGGGTAAATTCGGCACCGGTTCAAGCATGCCCCAAAAAGTGAATTATGGCGCTGAGTGGAGGCGGATCCCGAAATCCGTTGTAGCCGCCCATGTCGAAGTTCCGAAAGAACTCGCATGTGTTGAATGTTCCCGCCTCTATGAGCTTGACACGATGCTCCTGCATCATGGTATCTTAAGAGTCGGGGCAGGGTGGCCAAGGACCAAACTTGTCCTATAGCCTAGAACAAATAATAGGAAAAATGTTGGTAGTAATGAATGGTATGATGGTGGTACTGACAACATGGAAATCAATGAACCAATCCACTTACACATTTATAATATTTTTATTAGTATAAAAACATGAAATTCAACAAAAATAAGATAACAAATTTCACATTTAAATAAGATTTAACTCGACACATGATACCTGGGAAGGGGGTGACATATCCATGTTGAAGATACTTCACACACACCTAGGATTTCTTTTTCCTAAGGTTTTCCCTATGTTTATTAGTCATTATTTAGCCTCCTATATATTAGGAAGATTATTCCTCCAGGAGAATATTCTCTTCAATTCACACTTCATTTTGATAAGTTGAGTGGAGTTTAGATGCCACATTGGGATTATCACCATGCAACATTGGGATCATCACCAACTAATGTGCATTGTCCTTGGGATCATCACCATACTATTGCATTACTTATGATTCCCCGATATCCTCCTCACTTCTCTTTGTTTCAGTCAGTTAACTGAAGACTGAGAGACTAATTAACTCAGACTAGGTGGCAGTCCACTCTCGTAATTGTCTGAGAGACTAGACTAGGTGGAAGTTTACTCTCGTAACTAGTGGTGTGTGTCTAGATCACTCTAGACCACCACTATGGTGCATTGGATTCTCCTCCAGTGCGCATTAGTTGAGTTATACAGAGTATATGATACGTAAATTATCATTCATTCATTTGGTTAATGAGAATTGTTCCAGTCTTTCTCTCCTTCTTCTCTTTTCTCATATTTTCTCTGCAACTGTGTATGTCAATTCCTAGCTAGATCTATTTTGTGCAGGTTCAACACATTTACATGGTATCATAGATTATTGTATCTCACACACTCCAGACCAGACCTCTCCTATGTAGTTGGAGCAGTCTCTAGGTTCATGCAGTAGCCGCATGAGCTACATTGCAAGGCTGTAAAGTGTATCCTTCAATACGTACAAGGAAACATCACCTTTGAGATTCACTATCCAACAGAATCTACATTGGACCTCATCGAGTTCACTGGTTCTGACTGGGATGGCAATATAATTGATCGCAAGTCCACATCTAGTTACTCACTCATTCTTGGTTTTGGGTCTATTTGTTGGTCAAGCAAGAAGCAGGCTGCTATTTCTCTATTTTCAGTTGAGGTAGAGTACAGAGGGGTAGTTAACATAACCATTCAGGCTATGTGGCTACAACATTTTCTCACTAAATTGGGCATCCAATTTCATCGGTCGATCGTCATCTGGTGTGAAAACCAGAGCACTCTGAATTTCTACAGAGATCCAATTCAGAGCTAGTGGACGAAGAACATTGAGATCCACATGCACTACATCCGATACTTAGTACACGAGGGGATTATCGACCTATTGTTTTGTCCTTCAGCAGAATAGACTAAAGACATCTTCACCAAGACTTTCACTGAGCAGAAGTTTCACTCTCTGCGCAGTCATCTTGGAGTGAAGGACAGAGTTGCCTAACAATTGTTGGTTCTTCTTTTTACATACATTGTACTTTTAGGGGGGATTTTCCCCATGAGGTTCCCTCTTTCCTCATTTATTTTAGTGTATCTTTTGTATTTGGGTACCTAACATGGCCTCGTTGCTGGGACCCGTTCTTTATTTTCACCATAGTGATGTTCACGGGGGGTGTTGGAGATACTTCACACACACCTAGGATTTATTTTTTCTAAGGTTTTCCCTATGTTTATTAGTCATTATTCAGTATCCTATATTTTAGGAAGAATATTCCTCTAGAAGAATGTTCTCTTCAGTTCACACTTCAATTTGATCAGTTGAGTGGAGTCTAGATGCCACATTGAGATTATCGCCATGCAACATTGGGATCATCACCAGCTAATGCGCATTTTCCTTGAGATCATCACCAGAATAACACATTACTCATGATTCCCTAATATCCTCCTCACTTCACTCTATTTCAGTTAGTTAACTGAAGATTGAGAGACTAGTTAACTCAAACTAGGCGGCAGTTCACTACTATAACTGCCTGAGAGACTAGACTAGGTGGCAGTTTACTCCCGTAACTATTAGTGTGTGTCCACATCTCTCTAGACCACCACTATGGTGCATTGGCTTCTCCTCTAGTATGCATTAGTTGAGTTATATAGAGTATATCATGTGTAAATTATAATTCATTCATTTGGTTAATGAGAATTCTTCCATTATTTCTGTCATGCTTCTCTTTTCTCATATTTTCTCTGCAACTGTGTATGTAAATTCCTAGCTAGATCTATTTTGTGAAGTTTAAACACATTTACAATCCATCCCAGGTGGACATGGTTCATTGTTGTATGGAACTATAACTTGTAGAAACACAACAACATTATATATTATTTTTCATTAACAACTTGTAGAAACAAAACAACTATCTTACATATGTAGCAAAATAGTAGTAGATTAGTGAGATTGACATAGAATAAGCAAAGAATTGTGGTCAATTTATGAAAGGTCACATTGAACACACTAGTACACAATATTTTAGATAAACGATTGATTTTTTTCCTAATCCCATACAACTATACCCAAGAATATAACTATCAAAACAATGTGGAAGTCCATACATAGTTATGAAATATCAAGTTCGCATTCATTTTTCAACACATGCACATTCAAACTAAAAGCATCTAGAACATGGAATGAAAAAATATGAAAATTTTTGTTAGGAAGGATCATTTTAATTCATGAATAACTCATTCCACCATACCTGAGTGTGTGGTACAATGAATGAGAAGGATGTTATTACTGTTGCATTAGTGGGATAAATTGACACTGATGCATCTTCCGATATTGAGGGTCTATTATCCATGCATAACATCTGCAAACAACACATAATTATATATAGAAAAAAATACACAATATATATATATATATAACCAATGAAGAACATGGAGACAATCACTATACTAACCTCCTCATTGTTTAGTGGCCTCCATCATCCCACAACAAGTCTTCCTGTAGCTCAAGCAATTGTGAGGGTCACATGACCTAGGTCCATGTGCCCTCTCCTTGCTAGACTCTATTGCAATTCCTAAAGGCCCTACCCCTCTCTTGACATCGCCTTAAGGTCTCTCCTAGTGAGATAATGCTATAAATGTGTTGTGATGCACCAAGGTCAAGGTGGATATCTATTTTGAGGTTTGGGAAGATGTTGGGAAGGGGATTTAGGCCTCTTCCTAAGAGGACAAGGACCTAGCAGTGTTTCACACCTAGCATTTTCTCTATCCCACGTGGATGCATGACCCAACGGTTGTAATTAACCAATGTCAAAGTAGTTGACATCGTGATACAAAATAAACTCTCCCCATAATTTTCTCAAGAAATATAGAGGTGCCTCCCTATTATTGCATGTAGGTTTGTCAAATGCCATAAACCACCCATCCATCTAATTGTTTGAAAGTGTTTGGAAGGTGCATTAGTTCTAAGGTCAACAAACAATGTCATTGGGTCTTTTTTTGAAATGTTAAGGTATTTCACTTGGTTTTAATCTAGACCCGTTCTATAATATTCATACATTTTGGCCCTATAATCAGAAATGTGAGTTAATTGGCCTTGGGAATTTGCAATGGAAAATACAATGGTGTCTAAGATACATATAGTATACAAAATAAGAAAATAGAAATGAGTGGAATTTATAAGTGTTACCTTCAATTCTTAGGTAATTTCCTTCACAAGCCTTTGAAAGGAAGGCTTTTGAATGAACAACTTGGTACTTTTTGGATACTTTTGAACTTCTTTTTTTAATTAAATAATTTGCAATAAAATACATATAATAAATAGAAGACGATAATAGAAACAAATAACATAATCCAAAAGAATTCATTATACATTCAAAACAAGTGTGCATATTAAAGAGCAACGATATGAAGACAATCTCTATGGGGCTTCTTGACACCTGTTGTACCAGAAAATTAATGTGTAGCCTAGAAAAACTAATGATTCAAAATACATTCAAAGTATTACATAATGAATGTCATGTTCCAATTAACCCTAAAAGTAAAAAAAACCAGAAAATCTATACGAATATCATTACTTTTGTTGCTAACTTCTTCTTGGGAGACTTTCCTTTAATCGATTTACAAGTTTTCTACTTCGTAGGATAAGACGATGAGATTAACAACTAGCAAGGTAGAAAGTTATATTTGCAAAGGCCACAAAAGCAAGTGACAAAAGCCCAATCACCAACCTAAAAGACTTAAAACCAACACCAAACATTGCTACCAATCTCCTTTAATAGTCATTTTCTAGTAAAACACAACCTAGACATTTCATGCATGTATATATCATAAAAAATAAAATAGAAAACCTCCTTAAAACCTCCTTGTGAAATTATAATTTTGAATTAGAAATATATATATACATATATATTCTAATTCAAAATTATAACTTCACAACATTAATTAGCCATTCTGAAAATTGAAATTCATAAATATCATTTTGAAACAAATTAAATAGAGGAGTTTGACAAGGAAATAACATATATTGAAAACGTACTCACATTTATTAAGTTTTGAGGTGTATATTTATTGAAAATTTCAAGATTAATCAGATTTTTAATTCAAAATTTGCAATGTGCTTGTGAGATTTAATTATAGAAGAATATTCTTCATATGTTCACAAATTAAAAGTTAAATGCATATCATTCTAAATTCATTAATCATTAAAACACCTAATTAACATAAATTATTCATTACCCTGATTAACCACAACAAAATATCAACTAACTATTAACACAAATTATTCATTACCCTAATTAACCACAACAAAATTTCAACTGACTGGCCTAGTTTATACGA
>ML789148.1:189496-218663 GCA_009831015.1 Picea engelmannii | reverse complement strand
TATATATATATATATATATATATATTGGTATGAAGTATGATGAATGGTGTATGAGAATATATGGTATTGACATATGGTCCAAAAAAAAAAATATCATATCCATGGAGGTATATATTTTATTATTTAATGGAGTCTGATCATAGTCAAAACCCCAATTCATCCTTATCTCCATGGGTTTTTATTGTTGGATATGATTCACTTGTTATTTTTGGGTTTGACTAGTCCAATTTTTGTGGAGCACTCCATCTACTTAAGGCACCTTGCACATCATCCATGGAGTTGGTGTCCTTGGGATTCACACATGTGGATTGGTTACATGTATTTTATGGACCACATGCTATTTTGTAGGATGGTTATGGAGCATTCTCATCGGATGAATTATTTTATTGTTTTATCTCTCATGCACCTTCAAGGGCATACGTTTTAAGTTCTTCTAGGTGGACCTATGAGCACATCCTCCTAGGTTTATTTTATTATATTTTCATGCATTCATATTGGGGGGAGAATACTTTGTGGACATTTGGAACGTTCACCTAGTTTTCATGCGTATTCTTAGTAGTACACCCCCTCTTTGAGCCTCTTGGTATAATCCTTTTCCTAGTTTTGGAGGAGAGTGAGTTCTCCTTGAGAGTATTGTATCCACATGTTGTGACATGGTCAACCATAGATTGAGGAAGGATTTAAGTCCTCCATTTTTTAATTATTTATTTGACTTGTCATGAAGTTAGTTAGAAATAAATGATTCTTTATTATATGAGAGAAGATACTCCCTCTATAAAGAGGAGCTTTCTCTACATTGTAATGGTGGTTGAGACTTTGGTTATTGAAGAGTTCTCCCCTTGGACTTCATTTATACACCACATATTTGGAGCCTTACAAAATATTGAAGCTATATTTTCATTTTATGTGAGGCTTTCATTGTGTAGTTATTTTTCACATGCTGAATGTGTATTAGGAAATCCTTTCCGCATGCTATCAATGCCTTGTAGTGAACTAGTGTCATTTGGATAGAGTGTTGGATTACTGAGAGGGGGGTGAATAAGTAATAGAGCAATTCAATCATTTTTAATCAAAATATGAAAGTGTTATATCAATGTAGTATTATCATCCAATAGTTGCAAAGTAAATAAAAAATGAACAAATGAGCAATCATACACATACACAGTACACCAGTGTTTTTACGTGGAAACACAAAGCGGGAGAAAACCGATAAATGTTTTTTCTTATATGTCCTTAAGAATTACATTTATTGGAAACACCAACTTCCTTTTTTATTTTCCAGTTGCAACTGGAAGGAGGCTCCAACCCCCTAATTTCTCAAGGTACAACCCGAGGGAAGCTCCAACTCTCCAATTCTCTGGATATAACCAGAAGGAGGCTATGACCCCCTATGTTCTCCAGCTACAACCAGAAGGTGGCTACAACCACCTGTCCTTGTCCCGTCCAACCGCCCTGACGTAGAAGTAGAATGATGAAACCACTATCACACTATCACTGTGAGATATACTGTTGTAAACCTGTACCAATCAACCTGCACCAAACAACTTATGCCAATAACGTAAACCATGCATCAACCTATACCTCAACCTGTAATCAACATGTACCATAAACAAGTGCAACAAGCATGCACCAACTTGTACCATAAACAAGTGCATAAACCATGCACCAACTTGTACCTCAACTTGTACCATGAACAAGTGCATCAACCATGCACCAAACCTGTATGAATAACATGTCACAACAAACTGTCCAAACAACCTATCATAACAACCTATCTCATCAATCTTATCAATCAAATCAAATCTACTCACCAAGAAAACTCTCAATGATGCGCATCAACCAAGCATAACACAACAACTCATAATCATCACCAAGATTAATATGTGCTTCTAATAATATACCAATACACGTATGCTACATCATCCACAAACCATGTGTCAATAATACTACTAACAAGTGCCTCCAACCATGTACCAATCATGTATCAACTACTCATCAACCATGACTCATCAAGATGTACCAACATCATCAACTATACACCTCATGTATGTGCCAACTCATCAACTACTTGTCTCAAACATGTACCTCAACCAAAAGCCTTCATCAATTTCATCATCCAAATCTGTTTTGTAACTCTGTAATAGAATTGGTGTATATGATCACATACCTGCAAACCTTCCTTAACTTTAACAACAAGAGTCTAACATTTTATTCAAACTTTACTTTAGTCTCACATGACTAGTTTTGGATTAGTCAACAACCCTAACTTGAAATAATCATAACTATGTATTTGTAATGAATAAAGATATGAAAATAGTACACAATGTTATTCAGTGTTTTTTATGCAATTTCTCCAGGTGTCACTACTTGGAACCTTTCAGAAAAAGAGTTAGAACAAAAATGACATACCTTTTTGAATTCATGCTTATTCTAGAGAGAAAACTTGTAGAGCCTGCCCCACACAGAATATGTGTTGTATCGATCGGAAAATTGTACACATAATACTACATATTGTACTCTAACCAACACATCTGGTATTACTGAATTTGGATCTGTTATGAAGAAGTTATGACATTTTTATCGGAAACACCTGTTTTAGACTAGTTTCAAGACTAGCCACAAACCCTATTTTCCACGGAGTGTAACTCCAAAAATACAATGACCCACAAACTGAAATTTGTACCACAACTACTTGGATATGTTTCGTCAATGTCGTCCCAATTTTTACGGTCGAAATCATTCTAGAAATTTTTTTATTTCGAAAATGGTGAGATGACTGTAAATAACATACCTTAGAAAACATCATCAAAATAATTTATCCTCCCTTGAATTTCGACCTTCTTTACTTCACCTTCCCTTTGAAATTCGGCTTAGATATCCTTTGGTTACCTCAATCACTTGTAGATATTCAATATGCTCAAGTGTGATTAAAATGGAAGAGTTTTTCCTCTTATTTATACTTTCATGTAGCTTCCTCAAGGGGTTACCTTTTAACCATCTTAACCCACTTTCCTTATTTTAGGGTTAACCCACTTCTAACCACTTGTCAACTTAGTAATTTATCCACTAACTTTATTATTTAAATAATTTATTTTGTATTCACTTTGACTTATAGTACACTCATTACTTCACTTTATTATTTACCTTCTAAAATCTCTTAAACCAATTTGACTACTTTGACCTTTTGGGGCTTCTAGATGACTCATGAGGGTTCTCCAACTTCACATGGCCATAACTCTCTAATGGTGAGGAGTTATGTGATGTTCCACATACCAATGGAAATGGCATGAAATGTAATATCCATATAGAATAGTCTTTACTGAAAATATATCAAAACTCATACCATTATCCATCAAACAAACTTGGTTCCATTATCCAAACCCGGGTTCTCCAACTTCTCATGGCCGTAACTCTCTAACCGTGAGGAGTTATGTGACGTTCCACATACCACCGGAAATGGAACGACATATAATATCCATATAGAATAGTATTACCTTCAAATATATTAAAACTCATACCATTATACATGAAGCAACCTTGGGTCGATTACCCAAACCTTTGTGCTACCAGAATTCGCTACCAAACTTTCTCCAAGGGTTGACATCAATCACTAAGGGTTGACATAAATCTACAATATCACTCTCCAATGGTTGACATCAATGACAACCAACAATCCATACCAACTGTCGATCAAACTAAGCCAATTGTCTGATAATCTCCCCCTTTGACATTGATGACAACACCAACATTGATGGAAACAATCATTCATGATAAAATTCATGCTTATACTCTTCATCAATGTTTCTATCGATCCCGCTTTGACATCAATGGAGATGGGTATCTCCCTTTGGGGCTCCTCCCCCTGACTAAACTCTCATTGGGGCTGCTCCTCCTGTCTACATGCTTATGTGCTCTCTATTACACCTCAAAATTACTCACTTCGATAGTGTCACAAGTGTCATCATTACAAGTGTTGTAAGTGTCGCATTTTGTCCACAAGTGTTGCATCTTGAATACAAGTGTTGCAAGTGTCAAAAAAATCATACTGCCATCTTGCCCATGTCGTGCCTCTAACGACATCACAAAGACACTTAAGACACCTCAAAGACTAGTTTTGAAGAAGAGAAGTCACTTGACAGGGAGTAAAAACCTTTTGACATTGAAAGAACCACTAAAACATGAATTTTGGAAAGGAGAATTCCCCTACCCACTGTCAGGGAGTGTTGGCGCTCCCTGAGCCTCTTTGGGGGAGTGTTTGAACGCCCTGTGCACCCTTTCAGGGGAGCGCTACCCTTTTTTTGGCAAATTCTGGGTTTGTTGAGGAAAATCAGGGAAGAATCCCTCGACTCCTGAAGGTAGTTGGATTCGAATAGATGGTCAAGGTATTATCTTAGGGAAGATCCTCAACTGAAGGAGAGGAATCCTCAACTTATGCCAAATATCTCTCAAGTGGTTGGACCTTTCCAAGGTTATATAAGGAGGCCTTTTCACGGTGAAAGGTACATGAAAGACTAGAGATTGATATCAAACTTATGATCCTATAAGTGGTATTGACATGGAAAAGATTGGAGATGTGAAACTTATGATCTCATGAGTGAGATGTCATCAAAGAAATCCGTGTAGATTACTTGAGCAAAGGGGTTGGAAAAAGAGAACTGGAAGAAGCTGCTGCACCTTCATTCAAAGGATTGTAAGTACTTTTACTTATTGTCATGAATAATCAATGCTTGGCCTGTTTCTTTCAAACTTGTGCTTGTTCCATATGAGTTTGTCTGCAATAGATGGATCTATGATTGAGCTAATCTCAGTAGAGTAGGAAGTCCATTGTATCTTTGTTTGTCCTATAGGATCTATCAGGGAGCTCAAGATCGAAGTTCAACCAGGAATTTGCAAGGACAAACGTCGATAATAAGGTACATATCTTCCTCCTTCTCTTTCATTTATTAGCTTGATAGGATCTAAAAGGAAGTCAGTGTCCATTTTAAGCACTTTTATTTCTCGGCCTTAAGAGTCTAGAGACCCTCGACATGTGTTCCTTCCAGAGTGATTTTCTTCCATCCAGTGAAGATCTCTTGGAATCCATGACTGAGTTTTGTCCCTTGACATGGTGTTCTTCCAGGGCATTATTCTCTTGGAAGCTATGATCAAGATGAGTCCACGAGCATAGTTTCTCTTCTTTGTAGCAATCTCGTTAAAAAATGAAACATAGGTCATGAGCATAGTTTCTTTTCTCTATAGCAAGATCGTTAAACAATGAAACATAGGCCATGAGCATAGTTTCTCTTCTCTGTAGAAAGCTCGTTAAAAAATGAAACAGAGGCCTTGAGCATAGTTTTCCTTTCTGTAGCAAGCTCGTTAAAAAATGAAACAACAATCTCGGGATTGAACCCAGAGCCCTGAGCATAGTTCTTTTTCTTGTGTCAAGCTCGTTAAAAAATGAAACAACCACCTCTCTTGAACCTTCATTTCATCCACCCTTATCCTTTTTCTCCATCTAGTAGAGAAATTGGAGACAACCTCAAATTCGGTGAATGAATTGAAGCTTGGAGGGCATGTCTCCAACCTTTTGATCAGAATATGGACTAGGGGTCAAATTTAGCCCAAAAATCAAAGTGTTCAGAATCACTTCAAAACGAACAGGTGCATAGGCCTCATCGTCACGAACCCAACGCACTTCAAACTGGGTAAAACGTACATCGGATGAGTGAGATATCACATTTTGTTCGATTTGCCAAACATGCAAAAACATTGTTGACTCTACAGTCCATACAGGTGATGACGTGGCAGGTTCGTACCTCACACGTGGAAGGTGACATGGCAAGATGATGTGGCATGGTGATGATGTGGTAAGTGTTGATTGGACAGACAGTTGGCAGGACACGTGGTCAAATTATTTGCTGACACGTGGCACGTTTTTGGCAAACTGGATGGTGCCACGTGGCCCAGACCTGGGCTGCCATGTGGCACCGTGATTGGGTTTGGTATGTTAAAAGTTTATGGAGTCCATGGGGACCGAACCCAGGACCTCGCCAAGGTGGAGCGCCTTCGCATAGTATGGGCTACCACTAGCCCACGTGTTATTGCTTGTTTTATATATGTGTTCATATATATTTAACATTGCATTGTTTTATGTTTGGCACGGGGGTTCGGGTTGGGGCTTAGCCCCAGCCTCCGGTTTAATGCGCCAGCCATATGACCCTTGCCAAAAAGGATTCACGTCGGAGCTTTTAAATGACCAACAACCCATGCACCCGCTACTTGTCGAGTGGACATTCAATCTTGGAACGAGGGGCCTAACATTGCATTGGGACGTGGCCATATGGCCCCCATGTGCCCAACACCTTTGCGTTTTGGGGGCTAGGTTCCTTAACCGTTCTACATTTTTGTGCATTTTGTGGAAATGAGCGTGTGTGTTGGGTTTAGGCACGGGAAATGCCTAGAAGCCAGGTTACTCACATAGGAGGTGTGAATTGGCGAACCAGAGACAACAAACTTGAAGGAGAAAAATGGCAGGAGGCCTAACTTCTTCAGTTTTTGGCCAAATGAGGTGCCGAAAAGGCCCAACTAGGGGTTTTTGGATGTTCTGAATCCATTGGATGTGTTTTCAAAGCCATTTGGAGACTTCTTTTGCAAGTTTTTCTACTTTCAAGTTTCAATATCTCTAGGGAGCTTAGGGCCACCATTGATGGAGGTCATGCTCAGATGAGCCCAAGTCTATTTTATGTGACTGAATAGTCATTTTTGACTAATTGTTATGCTCTGAACACATTGGGACAGGTTTCAGAGGCATTTGAGGAGTTTTACAGGTGTTTTTTCCACAAGGAAGATCAAGGCAGCTCAAGGCCACATGTAGAAGAGGTCATGCCTAGATGAGCCACGGTCTGTTTTCAGAGTTCTATTAGTCATTTTTGGGGTTTTTATGTATTCTGAATTCAATGGTATAGTCAGTAAATCCATTGGAGTTGAGTAGCAACTTGTAAAATAATCTTTGACAAACTAATCCTAGAGAGCCTAGTCCATTGATGGAGGCTCAAGGAGATGTAGACCAATTGGGGGTGAACTCCTTTATCATGTTGTTCTTGTTGTGAGTGTTTGCTGGTTATTATTTTCTGGAAGTTATTTTTTCTATTGTATTTATGTAAACAACATTTTTAACCATGGAAAAAAAACCTCACACATAAACCTTTAAAAAGAGCCTAAACTTGACACATAAAACCTCTTGCACATCTATGACATAGAGCAAGGTCGTGGATTTTATTTTAATGGAGTAGAGGGTGCTTGCATAGAAAAACAAGTCAGCCCTCTATTTTCAGATCAGGTGGTATCAAAGCTTAGTTTGTTTTTCTCATGTGATTGCCATTGATAACTAGAGTTTTAGCTATTGGTATTATTGTGCAAGTTTGTGTTGAAGTTTGATATCTTGCAAAGATGGAGGAAGCTTCAAATAGTAAGAGTTCTCATACATCTTCGTTAGCCAAGTTCTTTGACAAAGAGATATTGGAGGAGTTTGTAACCATGAGGGATGTGGTGCAAGATTTGTGGGAAGATAGAAAGGAGAGCATTGTCCTTCAAGAGAAGTTGATGGCCATGAAGGAGGAGAAGCACTAGCTTCTTGAAAAGTTGCATGAGATGGAGACTCGACTCCATGAGGCAAAGGAAACCCTTACCAAGTGCATGCATGAACATGAGGTATGTAATGCTAGTTTTTCTTCAAATTCCTCTCAAGATGAATGCTTTGGTGTTTTTTAAAATCACACTAGAGGAATAGGGTCCAAGTTATTGTTAAAAATGGGCTATGAAGGTAAAGGGTTAGGAAAGCATGCACAAGGCATTGTTGAGCCTATTATTGTTGAGGAGAGGCCCAAGTATAGGGGTCTTGGATATGAACAGAAAGATGGAGAAAATTCGAAAGTTGAGGAGACAAGGGAAATAGTTCCAAGAACAACTTTTGTTGCAACTTCAATCCCTCAAGCATGGAAAGTGTGTGTTCAAGATGAATGCAAATGTATGAAACAAGAGAGTTGTGACAACCATGAGTACAAGAACATTTTTGTTGGTCTTCAAAAGAGAACTAGTAACTCTTCAAATTCACCTCCTCAAGAAGACAACCATGAGGACAAGAACATCTTTGTTGGTCTTCAAAAGAGAGTTGGTAACTCTTCAAATTCACCTCCTCAAGAAGGCGATAAAGGTGAATGTTCAAGAACTTTTGTTGCAGGTTCAATCCCTCAAGCATGCAAAGTATGTGTTCAAGATGAATGAAAATGTGTGAAAAAAGAGAGTTGTGACATCCTTGAGGACAAGAAAATTTTTGATGGTCTTCAAAAGAGAGCTTGTAACTCTTCAAATTCACCTCCTCAAGAAGGCGATAAAGGTGAATGTTCAAGGTATATTTCTGCCTATAATTCAGTTGCTTTTGATTATGTTAAGCATGGTAAATTTGCATGTAAAAAGGGAAGAAAAAGTCCATGTACATATTGTGGTTTAGATAACAATCATGTTTCAAGATGTTGGAAACGATTAACCATATTTAGGAAACTTTCCAAGCAAAGGCAACTTGAAAAGAAGATGCAAAAGATTTGCACTCACTGCCAAAAGAGGGGTCATCTCATTGACCAATGTTGGACAATGAATCCAACCACTCTTCCACAACACAAGAAACAGATGGATAAAGAGATTGACAAGAATGGAAGAGGAGATTCCATCATCGATGTGATTCAAGATGATTCACCAAAAGATGATTTTCAGCAGAAAAAGTCACCACTAAATTGGCTTGGTAAGAAATGGTTAGATTTCTTGAACAAGTAAGGCTTGCATTTCTTTGTTTGTAGATGCACTTTTCATCCTTATGTATGCATTTATGTTGAAAGTATGACAAGTTGCAACATTTTATCACAATTTGCATGAAGGAAGTTTGCATGTGAATGTAATTCTATTGAAGGCATTCTTGTTGTTGCACAACTTCGCCAGGAGGATGTAAAAGATGGGTATGATACTCACTTGTTACAACAATTTAACTTTCATTTCAGCTCTTATGTACCCACATGTTTTGGGTTTATGTACTTATGTTTGTACTTGAAGGAGAGTTGAAGAGCTATGCACATGCATGTGATTTTGCATGTGTGTAAACAATGAACTTGATGATAGTTTCACTATGAGTGACTCATGAATGTAGCATGGTTGTGTATCATGAATGTCGACTTGTCATTGGGAATGTTGATATGTTTCAAATGAGTCTCGACTTGTGTCGATGTTGTCTTGACGACTATGTTGTGTCGATCATGCTTTTCGACTTATGTCTAGTCAATGGTGTTTGTTGGCTTGTAAGTCAATTTTGAGTACACCAAGACGCAGGAAAATGCCATGTACTTTGATGAAGTACAAGATGCAACCGTTATTTCTTGAAGAGAAAAAGACTTTGTTGGCATCATTTTCAGTCTTGTATAAAGTTTGTTTTCAAGATTGATGGTTTTCTTGGTTTGTGACAAGATGTCGCAGGAAAGTTTTTGTATCCATTGTAGAGCAGATTGTGTTGACACCAAAGAGTTCACAAGAGGGACTTGATTCTCAGTGGGAAGGATGGCAGTCTTCCAAGCACAAAGAGAACAGTGGGTCAGCAACAACCAGAGAACAGTGGTTGAGGGACATAGCCAATTGCAGTGCAAGGCATGTCAAGGTACCCAAGTGATTGCCAAAAAGACTTTTTCAAGTAGAATCAGTTGATAGAACTTGGAAGCAGAAGAGTATTGAAGCCCAGGGAGATAATCATCAGATTTTGTGGGTCCAAAATCCTTTCAGTGGGAAGGTGTGATCAGAATCTGGACCAAGGGTCAAATTTAGCCCAAAAATAAAAGTGTTCAAAATCACTTCAAAACAAACAGGTGAGTAGGCCTCATCGTCATGAACCCAACGCACTTCAAACGGGGTCAATCGAACATTGGATGAGTGAGATATCGCGTTCTGTTCGATTTTCCAAACAGGCAAAACAATTGTTGACTGTACAATCCGTATAGTCCATACAGGTGATGACGTGGCAGGTCCGTACCTCACACATGGAAGGTGGCATGGAAAGATGGCATGGCATGGTGATGACATGGAAAGTGCTTATTGGACAGACAGTTGGCAGGACACGTGGTCGAATTATTTGCTGACACATGGCACGTTTTTGGCAAACTGGATGGTGCCACGTGGCACCGTGATTGGGTTTGGTATGTTAAAAGTTTATGGAGTCCATGGGGATCGAACCCCGAACCTCCCCAAGGTGGAGAGCCTTTGCATAGTATGCGATACCACTAGCCCATGTGTTATTTCTTGTTTTATATATGTGTTCATATATATTTAACATTGCATTGTTTTATGTTTGGTGCGGGGGTCCAGGCTGGGGATTAGCCCCAACGCCCGGTTTAATGCACCACCCATATGACCCTTGCCAACAAAGATTCATGAAAGAGTTTTTAAATTTCCAACAACCCATGCGCCCACCACTTGTTGAGTGGAAATTCAATCTTGGAACAAGAGGCCTAACATTGCGCTGGGACGTGGCCATATGGCCCCCATGTGCCCAACACCTCCACGTTTTGGGGGCTAGGTTCCCTAACCATTCTAAATTTTTGCATGTTTTGTGAAAATGAGCGCGTGTGCTAGGTTTAGGCATAGGAAACGCCCAGAAGCCAGGTTACTCACACAGGAGGTGCAAATTGGCGAACCAGAGACAACAAGCTTGAAGGAGAAAAATTGTAGGAGGCCTAACTTCTTCAGTTTTTGGCCAAATGAGGTGCCGAAAAAGCCCATCTAGGGGTTTTTGGATGTTCTGAATCCATTGGAACTATTTTCAAAGCCATTTGGAGACTTATTTTGTAGGTTTTTCTACCTTGAATTTTCAGGAGCTCTAGGGAGCTTAGGGACACCATTGATGGAGGTCATGCTCAGATGAGCCCAAGTCTATTTTTTTTGACTGAATAGTCATTTTTTGACTAATTGTTATCCTATGAACACATTGGGAAAGGTTTCAAAGGCACTTGATGACTTTTACAGGTGTTTTTTCCACAAGGAAGCTCAGGGAAGCTCAAGGCCACATGTGGAAGAGGTCATGCTCGGATGAGCCACGATCCGTTTTTAGAGTTCTATAAGTCATTTTCGGGGTTTTTATGTATTCTGAACCCAATGGTACAGTCAGTAAATCCATTGGAGTTGAGAAACATCTTGTAAAAGAATATTTGACAAACTAATCCCAGAGAGCCTAGTCCATTGATGGAGGCTCAAGGAGATGTACCCCAGTTGGGGGTGAACTCCTTTATCATGTTGTTCTTGTTGTGAGTGTTTGCTGGTTATTATTTGCTGCAAGTTATTTTTGCTGTTGTATTTATGTAAACAACATTTTTAACCATGGAAAAAAAACCTCACACATAAACCTTTAAAAGGAGCCTAAACTTGACACATAAAACCTCTTGCACATCTATGACATAGAGCAAGGTCTTGAAGTTTATTTTAATGGAGTAGAGGGTGCTTTCATAGAAAAACAAGTCAACCCCCTATTTTCAGATCAGGTGGTATTAGAGCTTAGTTTGTTTTTCTCATGTGATTGCCATTGATAGCTAGAGTTTTAGTTGTTGGTATTATTGTGCAAGTTTGTGTTGAAGTTTGATATATTGCAAAGATGGAGGAAGCTTCAAATAATAAGAGTTCTCATACATCTTTGTTAGCCAAGTTCTTTGAAAAAGAGATGTTGGAGGAGTTTGCAACCATGAGGGATGTGGTGCAAGAGTTGTGGGACGATAGAAAGGAGAGCATTGTCCTTCAAGAGCAGTCGATGGCCATGAAGGAGGAGAAGCACCAACTTCTTGAAAAGTTGCATGAGATGTAGACTCAACTCCATGAGGCAAAGGAAACCCTTACCAAGTGCATGCATGAACATGAGGTATGTAATGCTAGTTTTTCGTCAAATTCCTCTCAAGATAAATGCTTTGGTGTTTTTGAAAATCACACTAGAGGAATAGGGTCCAAGTTATTGTTAAAAATGGGCTATGAAGGTAGAGGGTTAGGCAAGCATGCACAAGGCATTGTTGAGCCTATTATTGTTGAGGGGAGGCCCAAGTATAGGGTCTTGGATATGAACATAAAGATGGAGCAAATTCCAAAGTTGAGGAGACAAGGGAAATGGTTCCAAGAACAACTTTTGTTGCAAGTTCAATCCCTCAAGCATGCAAAGTGTGTGTTCAAGATGAATGCAAATGTATGAAACAAGAGAGATGTGACAGCCATGAGGACAAACACATTTTTGTTGGTCTTCAAAAGAGAGCTAGTAACTCTTCAAATTCACCTCCTCAAGAAGACAACCATGAGGACAAGAACATTTTTGTTGGTATTCAAAAGAGAGCTGGTAACTCTTCAAATTCACCTCCTCAAGAAGGCGATAAAGGTGAATGTTCAAGAACTTTTGTTGCAAGTTCAATCCCTTAGGCATGCAAAGTATGTGTTCAAGATGAATGAAAATGTGTGAAACAAGAGAGTTGTGACAGCCATGAGGACAAGAACATTTTTGTTGGTCTTCAAAAGAGAGTTGGTAACTCTTCAAATTCACCTCCTCAAGAAGGCGATAAAGGTGAATGTTCAAGGTATATTTCTGCCTATAATTTAGTTGCTTTTGATTATGTTAAGCATGGTAAATTTGCATGTAAAAGGGGAAGAAAAAGTCCATGTACATATTATGTTTTAGATAACCATCATGTTTCAAGATGTTGGAAAAGATTGACCATATTCAGGAAACTTTCCAAGCAAAGGCAACGTGAAAAGAGGATGCAAAAGATTTGCACTCACTGCCAGAAGAGGGGTCATCTCATTAACCAATTTTGGACATTGCATCCAACCACTCATCCACAACACAAGAAACAGATGGATAAAGAGACTGACAAGAATGGAAGAGGATATTCCATCATCGATGTGAGTCAAGATGATTCACAAGAAGATGATTTTCAGCAGAAAAAGTCACCACTGAATTGGCTTGGTAAGAAATGGTTAGATTTTTTGAACAAGTAAGGCTTGCATTTCTTTGTTTGTAGATGCACTTCTCAGCCTTATGTATGCATTTCTGTTGAAAGTATGATAATTTTCAGTAGTTTATCACAATTTGTATGAAGGAAGTTTGCATGTGAATGTAATTCTATTGAAGGCATTCCTGTTGTTGCACAACTTCGCCAGGAGGATGGAAAAAACAGGTATGATACTCACTTGTTACATCCATTTAGCTTTCATTTCATCTCTTATGTACCCACATGTTTTGGGTTTATGTACTTATGTTTGTACTTGAAGGAGAGTTGAAGAGCTATGCACATGCATTTGATTTTGTATGTGTGTAAACAATGAACTTGATGATAGTTTCACTATGAGTGACTCATGAATGTAGCATGGTTGTGTATCATAAATTTCGACTTGTCATTGGGAATGTCGATATGTTTCAAATGATTCTCAACTTGTGTCGATGTTGTCTTGACCACTATGTTGTGTCGATCATTTTTTTGACTTATGTTTAGTCAATGGTGTTTGTTGGCTTGTAACTCAATTTTGAGTACACCAAGATGCAGGAAAACGCCATGTACTTTGATGAAGTAAAAGATGTGACCATTATTTCTTGAAGAGAAAAAGACTTTGTTGGCATCATTTTCAATCTTGTATAAAGTTTGTTTTCAATATTGATGGTTTTCTTGGTTTGTGACAAGATGTCGCAGGAAAGTTTTTTGCAGCCATTATGGAGTGGATTGTGTTGACGCCAAAGAGTTCACAAGAGGGACTTGAATCTTAGTGGGAAGGCTGGAAGTCTTCCAAGGACAAAGAGAACAGTGGGTCAGCAGCATCCAAAGAACAGTGGTTGAGGGACATAGCCAGTTGCAGTGCAAGGCATGTCAAGGTACCCAAGTGATTGCCAAAAAGACTTTTTCAAGTAGAATTAGTTGATAGAACTTGGAAGTAGAAGAGTATTGAAGCTCAAGAAGATAATCATCATCTTTTGTGGGTCCAAAATCCTTTCAGTGGGAAGGTGTGATAAGAATCTGGACTAGGGGTCAAATTTAGCCCAAAACTCAAAGTGTTCGGAATCACTTCAAAATGAACAGGTGCATAGGCCTCGTCGTCACGAACCCAACACACTTCAAATGAGGTAAAAAAAACATCAGATGAGTGAGATATTGTGTTCTGTTCGATTTGCCAAAGAGGCAAAAAAATTGTTGACTGTACAGTTCGTACAGTCTGTATAGGTGATGATGTGGCAGGTCCGTACCTCACATGTGGAAGGTGACGTGGCAAGATGACATGGCATGGTGATGATGTGGCAAGTGTTGATTGGACAGACAGTTGGCAGGACACGTGCTCGAATTATTTGCTGAAACGTGGCACGTTTTTGGCAAACTGGATGGTGCGACGTGGCCCAAACATGGGCTGCCATGTGGCACCATGATTGGGTTTGGTATGTTAAAAGTTTATGGAGTCCATGGGGATTGAACCTCGGACCTCCCCAAGGTGGAGCGCCTTCACATAGTATGGGCTACCACTAGCCCACGTGTTATTACTTGTTTTCAATATGTGTTCATATATATTTAACATTGCATTGTTTTATGTTTGGCACAGGGGTCTGGGCAGGGGCTTAGCCCCAACCCTCGGTTTAATGCACCACCCATATGACCCTTACCAAAAAATATTCACGCCGGAGTTTTTAAATGACCAACAACCCATGCGCTCGCCACTTGTCAAGTGGACATTCAATCTTGGAACGAGGGGCCTAACATTGCACTGGGACGTGGCCATATGCCCCCCATGCGTCCAACACCTCCGCATTTTGGGGGCTAGGTTCCTTAACCGTTCTACATTTTTGTAATTTTTTTGGAAATGAGCACGTATGTTGGGTTTAGGCATGGGAAACACCTAGAATCCAGGTTACTCACACAGGAGGTGCGAATTGGCGAACCAGAGACAACAAGCTTAAAGGAGAAAAATGGCAGGAGGCCTAACTTCTTCAGTTTTTGGCCAAATGAGGTGTCAAAAAAGCCCAGCTAGGGGTTTTTGGATGTTCTGAATCCATTGGCACTATTTTAAAATCCATTTGGAGACTTATTTTTTAGGTTTTTATACCTTGTAGTTTCAGGAGCTCTAGAGAGCTTAGGGCCACCATTGATGGAGGTCATGCTCAGATGAGCCCAAGTCTATTTTATGTGACTGAATAGTCATTTTTTGACTAATTGTTATACTCTTAACACATTGGGACAGGTTTTAGAGGCATTTGAGGAATTTTACAGGTGTTTTTTCCAAAAGGAAGCTCAGGGAAGCTCAAGGCCACATGTAGAAGAGGTCATGCCCTGATGAGCCATGATCCGTTTTCAAAGTTCTATTAGTCATTTTTGGGGTTTTTATGTATTCTGAACTCAATGGTATAGTTAGTAAATCCATTGGAGTTGATCAACAACTTGTAAAATAATCTTTGTCAAACTAATCCTAGAGAGCCTAGTCCATTGATGGAGGCTCAAGGAGATGTAGCCCAATTGGGGGTGAACTCCTTTATCATGTTGTTCTTGTTGTGAGTGTTTGATGGTTATTATTTGCTGCAAGTTATTTTTGTTGTTGTATTTATGTAAACAACATTTTTAACCATGGAAAAAAAACCTCACACATAAACCTTTAAAAGGAGCCTAAACTTGACACATAAAACCTCTTGCACATCTATGACATAGAGAAAGGTCCTGAAGTTTATTTTAATGGAGTAGAGGGTTCTTGCATAGAAAAACAAGTCGGCCCCCTATTTTCATATCACCTTTGATGATCCTTCTGGAGTTAATCCCCCCAACTTTAAAGATGGGGGCATACCGAGCTTAGTCTTTGTTATTTCTCATGCTCGTAAATACATGAGAATGCAACAGGGAAAACTTTTATCTCTTTTTCGGACCTGCATGGTAAATGAAAAAGGAACCCCTTGTAGTCGTCTTTGAGCTCTTTTTAGACTCTCTAAACATGAAAAGATTGTCGAGTAATCTTGCTTCTTTTCCCACTCATTAAAAGGTTTGAAAGGGCGTCTTTCGAGTGATAATTTATATCTTTTTTGGCCTCGCGAGACTAACATTATGAAAAAGGACAAATTTTTAGTTGTCTTTAAGTTGTTTTCAGACTCTCTAAATAAAAAAAACTACCGATTTTACCTTCTTTGGACTCATTAAACAATCATACATTGAAGGGCCCATACGAGACCAAACCCTTACTTCTTCTAGTTCGTTAAACAGAGGAAGAGGGACTTACTGAAGGTGAGTCATATCGAGCATGTGTTACCCTCCTTGAGCTCATTAAAATTAAAAAGAGGTACTCATCTATCTGGATGGGGGAAAAATTGAATGAAACAAGCCAAGTAGTTTTTTGAGAACACTTCTAGTAACTCTTACGGTCGCCCTTGAACACGGTACTTTTTCTTTGCATGCATTTTAATCTGCTAAACCTCTTCACTGAGACAATCCTCTGAGTTTCTTTTACTCCTTTGGGTCACCTAACGAAAGTCACAACATCCACTGCATTATCGTGTTTTGGTCCATGTCATGTTTTTGCTGTTGTGCCTCAGTGTTCAAGGGAAGTATTTGCCTCGAGAGTCAGCCATCACAAATATCTTGTTTCAATACCCATGTCAGTCCATTTTCATTTGATCTACTAATTACATCTCTGTGTCCATTTCGTGTCATTGATGGGGGATACATCAAGGCCCTCCCTCGACGAGTCTATTCCTGTTGACTTCAGCAAATTATCTGGGAACTAGACTTAGAAACCAATTAGTACCTTGGGACTTGCATGCCTCAATGGCAAGCCTCCTCGCAACCAACAATGGGTTTAAATCATTGACCTCTGATCGGATGATTTCAGGAATGTTCGACTTCATCTCATTCATTCACATTCTTTGGAATGTACTAGAGTACCTTGGGAATCATTGACATCAATGGTGATCTCCCTCGTGCTTGTTAATGGTTTACCTCATTGACCGGTAATCAAGTGGTTTCTGCCATGTTCAACATCAAGAAGTCTATTCACATGGTTATATTCGTACTACATTGGGATCGGTAAGAAGATCCTGGGTTGAGTCATCTCTTATATGTACTTTTCCCAGGTTGCGAAGGAGTTCTTTTGAACTATGACACATATACTGTTACATAGATCCACTTTGTATTGGTTGTGGCTATGTATTGTCATCTCATAGATCCACTGTGTATTCTTCATGTCTATGATCAGTTCAGATCATAGGAGTATAGATCCACATTATATCTGTAGTGGCTATACCATTTTATCAATATAATGGATCCGCAGTGTATTTTATGGAGGCCATACCTAAAAAGTCTTTCTCACTAAAGCATAGGTATGCCTGCCTTAGGTTTCAAAACATGTCATAATATTTGTTTGATAGTTTTCTGCATCTTTTTCTGGTTTCTCTACATCCATACCCTTTCTCGAAAAAGTCCACAAAATAATTCAGTCATCATCGTCTTCTAACTTCATACTTTGGGGAGCAATCTGTTATACCTCAAAATTATTCACTTCGATAGTGTCGCAAGTGTCGTCATCACAAGTGTTGTAAGTGTCGCATCTTGTCCGCAAGTGTCACATCTTGACTACAAGTGTTGCAAGTGTCAAAAACATCATACTTCCATCTTTCCCATTTCGTTCCTCTAACGACATCACAAAGACACTTAAGACACCCCAAAGACTAGTTTTGAAGAAGAGAAGTCACTTGACAGGGGGTACAAACCTTTTGACACTGAAAGAACCACTAAAAAATGAATTTTGGAGAGGAGCGCTCCCGTACCCACTGTCAGGGAGTGATAGCGCTCCCTGAGCCTCTTTGGGGGAGTGTTTGAGCGCCTTGTGCACCATTTTGGGGGAGTGCTAGCCTTTTTTTGGCAAATTCTGGGTTTGTTGAGGCAAATCAGGGAATAATCCCTCAAGTCCTGAAGGTAGTTGGATTCGAATAGATGGTCAAGGAATGATCTTAGGGAAGATCCTAACTAAAGGAGAGTAATCCTCAACTGATCCCAAAGATCTCTCAAGTGGTTGGACCTCTCAAAGGTTATATAAGGAGGCCTTCTCATGGTGAAAGGTACATGAAAGACTAGATATTGATACCAAACTTATGATCCTATAAGTGGTATTGACATGGAAAATATTGGAGATGTGAAACTTATGATCTCATGAGTGATATTTCATCAAAGAAATCAATGTAGATTACTTGAGCAAAGGGGTTGGACAAGGAGAACTAGAAGAATTTTTTTCACCTTCATTCAAACGATTGTAAGTAATTTTACTTGTTCTCATTAATAATCAATGCTTGGCCTGTTTCTTTCAAACTTGTTCTTGTTTCATATCAGTTTGTCTACAGTAGATGGATCTATTATTGAGATAATCTCAGTAGAGTAGGAAGTCCATTGTATCTTTTTTTTCCCTACAGGATCTATCAGGGAGCTCAGGATCGAAGTTCAACCAGGACTTTGCAAGGACAAACATCGATAATAAGGTACATATCTTCCTCCTTCTCTTTCATTCATTAGATTGATGGGATCTAAAAGGAAGATAGTGTCCATGTTAAGCACTTTTCTGTCTTGGCCTTAGGAGTCTAGAGACCAAGAGGGAATCCACTTGTCCGTAGGGGGATTCACCTACAACACTCTCTCTCCAAGAATTTCTATCATGCATTTGATAAATATATCCCCCTTTGTCATCGATGGAAAATGTATCTTTCCATATGGGGCTACTCCCCCTAACTAAACTATCCTTGGGGATACTCCTCCTGACTGAACTCTTCCTGAAACTGATCTCCCAACCTAAACTGTCCTCTTTATGGTGCTTCCTAATGTAAATCTAAGACATATAATATAAACATTCAAAAGCATTCATTTTGGAGTATAAATTACTCTGAGTCTCTGGTGAAAATATTCAAAGGCGTCCCTTGGAAGAGGTTTTGTAAAGATGTCTGCCACTTGTTCTTTTTTTTCCCACATATTTAACTTTGATGTTCTTCTCTGCAACCTGTTCCTGTAGAAAGTGATACTTTATTGGAATGTTCTTCTTATTGGAGTGCATCACTGAGTTCTTTGAAATATTGATGCTACTTGTATTATCACAATAGATTGGAATGGGCTTATCATACTCAACCTATATATCTAAGTAGAACATTGCTCCACCGGTGCTTCATCGCTCATCAATGCAACCTACCCAATATGCATCTATGTAGTCAATAAGTGATGGATCCTTTTCTTTTAGATACCATAATCCAAACTCTTTTGTTCTTTTGAAATATCTGAAAATCCTCTTTACTACTAAGACATGTGATTCATTTGGTGTTGTTTGAAATCGTTCCACCTGTTCAGATGTCTGCATTACATCTGGTCTAGATGTTGTCACATATAGTAAGCTACCAATCATTGACCTGTATTGCCTCTGGTTTGTAGAATTTGAATCATCATCTTTTCTCAACTTGCAACTCGTTTGCATAGGAGTGGTAATTGGTTTGCAATCTTCCATTCCGAACCTCTTTAGAATTTCTATGATATACTTAGTTTGAGAAATAAAAATTCCTTGGTTTCTTTGACATATTTGAAGACCCGGAAAGAAGGATAGTTATCCAAGTAATGAAATTTCAAATTCATTCTGCATATACTTTGCAAATTTCTAGCTTAACCTGTCATTAATACTTCCAAAAAAATATCATCAACATAAATTTCAATTAATAAAATACTACCCTGAGTTACCTTGATGTAGAGGTTGTTGTTTGATCTTATTCATCTTCCCCTTCTACTTCTTCTTCATCTTTTTCTTCTTCTTTGTAAAGTTGTTCCATTGACTCATCTTCTTCTTCTTTTAATTGATGTCCACCTGTTTGATTTGGATTTTATGAGCATAACAAAATGAATACAAATTATTAATAGGTGATTAACACAAAATAACAGAGATACAGTAAAACTGGTTTTCTATTCAATAAAGAAATAAGTTGGAAACTGCAAAATGCAGCGGAAACAAACTTGCTGGAATGGCAGCGACTTATCTCTGAGAAGATATTTGATGGCTACGCTCATTTGAAATAAAATGATTACAATGAGGCTCTGAAGAAATTTTTTACAATAAACAAGAATGCCAAAAAACCCTAGACATCCAAAAACCTAGCCCTAGGAGATGAAGCGTCAAAAGTCATGTGGGCCTTGTTTGGGTAAGTCAATATATCAACTTCCCAGGGTCGTAACTTTTGCATACGATCTCTGTTTTAGGCATATGATAGCCCATTGTAAAGATCTATCTGAGGGATACAACAATTGCACAAAATTTCATGAATTTTTTGATTGCAACATACCCCAAAAAAATCGTTTAGGGCCTCAAAACGACTTCGGAAGTTGAGGACCCAAAAAACTGCTAAAAATAGTAAAATATCAAAATTGCTAGAAAGTTGTTTTGAGCCAACTAGAAAAGGTGGATGGCCACTGATATCCACCTAGATTAATCCTCCCTCCTTAGGAAGCAATGGTCTCCATTGTGTTGAGTTCCCCCATCATATGAGGAAATTTCTGCTAAATTTGGTCCCTGGTGAGCCACTTGCCTTGGTGCAAGAGCTGCCTTGCTTTAACGACTTGATAAAGTTGGATCCTTTGTTGTCGAGTTCCATTGATCTGTGTGTCCACAATCTGATCACTAGATGTCTGTTGTATGCAATCAGGTTTGAGCTCTATTGGTGTCATTTGTTCTTCTATGTCTAAGGTGTGCAATAATAGTGGGAAATAAGGCCGAAGGAGGTCCACGTTGAACACTAGGTGCAGGCCAAGGAAAGGAGGAATGTTGATCTCAAAATAATTATCCCCCATAGCCTTGGTGATAGTGTATGACCCATAATGGAGTGGGCAAAGATTCCAATGGGGCCTTGTAAGGTGTTCTTTCTGCAAGTGCAACCAAACTTTGTCGCCCACCTGAAACTTATGTGGCACTCGATATTGATCATGGCGTTGTTTGTATTTGTCTTTGGACTTCTGTAGGATATCCTAAACCTATTGGTGGATGTGCTAGATATGCTCAATGAACCGGGTGGCTTTGTCAGCTTCAGTTGGAGCAGGAGATGAGTCGATCGAGGTGACCGTAAGGGGAAGTGAAACATCTATGGGACCCAATGGTTGGAATCCCAACCCCACCTGAAAGGGGATGTGGATGGTTGAGCCATGCAGGGCTCATTTATAGCTATGTTGGACATAGGGAAGGCTCTTATCCCATGTGCAGGGGTTCTTTGAATTATACATGTGAAGGATATGCACAATCATTTGATTTACAACCTCGGTTTGGCCATCTATCTGGGGGTGGAAGGCTGTGGATTTGGTGAGCTTGGTGTCCAACAATGAGCAGAGGGTTGACTAGAATGTGCTGAGAAATCGACTATCACAATCTGAGACAATGGTTTGTGGGATTCCAAAATGTACCCAGACTCGTTAAAAGAAGATCTTGGCAGTGGCCTCTGTTGTGATGCTCTTCTTGTAGGCAACCATAATCGTCATCTTAGAAAAGCGATCAACAACCACAAACACACAGTCATTTCCTCACTTGGTGGATGGGAGGCCCGACATGTAGTCCATTAAGATGGATTCCCATGGCCTTTCAGGAGTAGGAAGAGGGGTGTACAGGCCCTGTTTCTTAGTGGCTGGTTTGGAAATAATGGAGGTAGTGTAGGACTTGATATACTTCTTGACCTCCTGTTGAAGTTTCGACCAGTAGAAATGTTTCTGTAGCATCGCCCTGTATTTTAGACACCAAAGTGTCCTGCCACCCGACTGTAGTGGGATTCCCAGATCAGCTTCGCTCGCTCGCTTGATGGAACACAGATATGGCCCATACGACACAACAGCCCATTCTCAATATGGAAATTATTGACAACTGTGTTTGCACCCAACATTTGGTAAGTGGTGGCAAAGTAAGGGTCTGTCTCATAGAGTTGGGGCCATCCAGAGGTCTCATGGCTACAAGAGTCTAGCACCATGGTGAGTGTCACAAATGGTGGTCTGTTGAGGCAATCAACGACGTGATGGTGCTTCCTATTTTATACTTGATGTTGAGGTGGAATTCCTGCAAGTATGTGGACCACTTTTGATAGTGGTCATTATGTAATTTTCCCTATGTCTGCATGAACTGTAGTGGCTTATGATCATTGTGGATGACTGTCTCCTTCCTAAGAATGTAATGTCTCCACTAGCGACAGGCTTGCACAATGGAGTACATTTATTTTTCATAAGTCGGGTACTTACGGAAAGTATCTGACAGTGCCTCACTATGATAGGCCATGGGGTGGCCGTGTTGAGTGAGAACGATGCCCACAACATAGTCTGAAGCATCTGTCTTGATCTCAAAGGGATGTTGTAGGTCTCGTAGTGAAAGTACTGGGGCTAAGCACAAGTGCTGCTTCAAATCATCGAACACTTGCTGTTCGGACCAGCCCCACGCAAATTTTTCCTTACCACCACCCCTGTTTATTTGGCTGAGGGCCCATGCAATATGGGATAATCCCAGCACGAACCTGCGGTAGAAATTGGCAAGGCCCAAGAAGCTCCGAAGCTCAGTGAGTGTGGTTGGGGCTGGCCAGTCACGGATGACTTGGATCTTGGCTGGATCCAGATGTACACCATGTTGATCAATGATGTAGCCCAGGTAATGGACCTTGTCCATGCCGAAGGAGAATTTTTCCAAGTTGGTGTATAGCTTGTGCTGCTACAGGGTGTGCAGAACTTGTTGAATATGCTGCAAGTGTTCAGCCCAAGTCTTGCTGTAAATTAGAATGTTATCCAGATACACCACTACAAAAGTATTGGTGAATGGTCGTAGGATATCATCCATCATCCTCATGAAAGTGGTTGGAGCATTTTTCAAACCAAAGGGCATGACCAACCATTCAAAAAGGCCTTCCTTTGACTTGAAGGGGTCTTCCATACATCTGTCTGTTCTATCAGGACCTGGTGGTAGCCATGCTTCAGATCAATCTTACTGAAGTATTTGGCCCCTGTAAGTTGATCAAGGAGGTCGTCGATTAAGGGGAATCAGGTACCAATTTATGACTGTGATTTTATTCAGAGCCCGGTAATCAATACAGAGTCGCCAGGTTCCATATTTCTTCTGTACCAGCATGATTGGGCTCCCACAAGTTGATGAGATGGGACAGATGTGTCCCTTGTGGAGAAGTTCTTGGATCTATCGCTTGATCTCCTTATTCTCTAACAAAGAGCGACAATAGACTGGCCCATTGGGCAATGATGCACCGGGGGTCAGATTGATGGGGTGCTTGACCTGGTAGTGCAGAGGTACCTCTGTAGGTGAGGAGAATATATTCTAGTATTCTTCCACGACCTTATCTATTTGCTTCTGCTGTGTGGAGAGGTCAGCCATAGAGACCTTAGATGTGGTTGTGATCTTTCACTTATTTTGAGAGTGAATCACGAAGAAGACAAACTTCCCTGCCTAAGAGATGACCTTCCTGCATTGCTTAGCAGAGATCAAGGAAATAACACTAGGTGGGACTGCCTCGGGTATCCTATACAATTTCCTGTTCAAAGTAATAATAACACTATAATGCCTAGACTCATATACAACATGACGTTTCCATAAATAATGTTGGCCCAAAAGAACATCACAAACTTCGAGAGGAGCAACATCACACAATACCTCGTCTTTGAAGGGCTTGATGCCATACGATAGTCGATACTGTTGGTTGACCCAGAGATCGCTTCCTTGGTGGAGCCATCCAATGGTGTAGGTTTGTGGGTGCAATGTTGTTGGGAGGGCCAACCGCTTGATGACCTCTACTGAGATGAGGTTCTTCTGGATACTGCTATCAATGATGAAGTGCAGTGGGGTGCCTTTTACCCACATCTATGAATGGAAGAATCACTCTCCTTCTTCTGGCTCATCTGGTTCACTAGGCTGGAGCTTGGTGGTAGCATCAGTGGCACTAGGTTCCACGTCAATGATCAATCTTCCCCTTTCTAGTTCTAGCTCAGAGTCAGAATTTGCATCTGATTGAGAGGCTTTCACTTCGGCCACCAACAACTGCTTTGAGCGGTAGTCAACAGTGTTATGCCAAGGGCTCTTATGGAAGTCGCACCACTTCCCGATGTCTTTCTTTGTCTTTCCGGTGTCCTTCTTTTCTTGCAGCTTGGACTGGTTGTCTTGATACTGTCTATCTTTTCTCTATCCTTTATTCTATGGGTTAGGGCCACCCTTTCATGGCTTTTGTTGTGAAGGTTTCCCAAACCCAAATAGCTGTGTCTTTTGTTTGAGCTTCTGCTCAATTTTGATGGCATATCTATAGGTCGTGCCTAAGGATGAGATGTCCAGAAATTCCATTTCGGTCTGGATGTATCTATGCAGAGCACCACGATACTTGAGCACCATATGTTGCTCTGAATATTTGATACCCATATTGGTGTGCAAGGTATGGAAGATATTTGTGAAATATGACACTGCTTGTTCTCTTTCTTGCCGTAGTGTGGTCCATTTGGTATACAGGTCATCATAACTTCTGACAAACTAGTATTGCTCCTTAATAGCATCCCTGAAGTATTCTCATGTGGCTGTGAGTGAAAATAATGAGGGTTCCTCTATTTCCTTTTTCTCACAGAACGTTTCCCACCAATCTTTGACATGGGGAACGACTTTGAGGAGTGCAAAAGTAATATTTTCTCTATTCGAAAAGTTATGGATAGAAAAATACCCTTCTAGTAGATTCAACCACTTGCCTACAACATCTGCGTCTATATGACCTTCAAATATAGGAAGAGAGAAGTTTATTTGTACCTTGAAGGGGGCGACGCCTCTGTTCGAAGAAGCTGCATCGCCTGTTGGTAGCCGTCGAAGGATTTGCGCAAAACTATTCATCATCTCGTTCCTCTGTTGCGTGAGGGCTTCCTCAATCAATAGTTTAAAAGGATCTCCTATCCCATCATCTTTATTTTCTCCTGCCATGAGATTTCACTTGGGCGTGCGAGATTTTGTTTCCTCAAGAGAAACAAGCTCGAGACCTAAGTCTTTGTACTCCGACCTCGTTGGCGACATGCATTAAGATGATAAGGAGCAGACCGCTTTGATACCACTGATCCAGATTTTATGAGCAGAACAAAATAAATACAGATTATTAACAGGTGCTTAACACAAAATAACAGAGATACAGTAAAATTGGTTTTCTATTCAATAAAGAAATAAGCTGGAAACTGTAAAATGCAGTGGAAACAAGCTTGCTGGAATGGTGACGGCTTATCTCTGAGAAGAGATGTGACAACTGCGATCATTCACAAGAAGATGATTACAATGAGGCTCTAAGGCATTTTTTACAATAAACAAGAATGCCAAAAAACCCTAGACATCCAAAAACCTAATCGTAAGAGATGAAGCGCCAAAAGTCATGTGGGCCCCGTTTGGGTAAGTCAGTACATCAACTTCCTGGGGTAGTAACTTTTACATACGATATTCGTTTTAGGCGTATGATAGCCCATTGGAAAGATATATCCGAGGGCTACAACAGTTGAAAAAGATGTCATGATGAAATTATGAGAGCGCAACATACCCCAAAAAACGATGTTTAGGGCCTCAAAACGGCTCCGGAAGTTTAGGACCCGAAAAACTGCTAAAAATAGTAAATTATCAAATTGCTAGAAAGTTGTTTTGAGCCAGCGGGAAAAGGTGGGTGGCCACCGATATCCACCTGGATCACTGTTTCATCAATTGTTACATTGATGCTTTGAACAACTTTGTTCAACCTCATATTGCAACACTTGTATGCTTTCCTTGTACTTGAGTAACCAACAAGTACTCCTTTGTCCACACAAGAGTCAAACTTTCGCATTCTGCCATCTTCTCTTTTGATGTAACATTTTCTTCCAAATACTTTTAAGTGCTTCACATATGTTGGTATTCCTTGACATATCTCGTACGGAGTTTTGTCATTGTGGTTTTTGAGCATTACTTTGTTTTGAATGTGAACTGTTGTATGCACCACATGTGTCCAAAACATATCTGTCAATTTGGAATCCATTCACATTGTTTGAGCCATTTTCCTGTGTAATTATCATCCATCATGATAATGTTCCTTTGTATCTGAACCACTCTCTAAACCAATCTATGAATCCATGCTCTCATCCACTGTCCTATATTTGTCCAAGCCTGCTAAGTGTTCTTACTAATCCATCTCTGTCCATATTGTCCAAGACTTTGTTGCACAACTGATTAATCTATCAAACTGTACTTCTACTAACTGACTTCTATGGATCTATCTACTCAAACTTTGTAAGCTGCTCGAAGGACGATTCTTTGGTCTGTCACAACTATCGCATAGAATCCTCCTGTCTAATATTCATATTACCTTGGAGTCTCTAAGCCGGATGGCTCAGAAAAATTCCTTCTTTGATGCCTATTCATCATCATCTTCATTGGTAGATTCATCATCTCTCTGAGCTCTGAATTCTTTATTTTTGTCTATGGATTCATCTTTCACTACAATACCTAAAAGTACAATCTCTTGAACATGTTCCTTATTTACCTGTCCTTCTTTTCTTTCATTTATTTTCCAAACCTTTCTGTATTTGACATATTTATTTTTCTCTATAGATTTTTATTCATCTTGTTTTATTTCCAATCTTGCGATCTTTGGGACCTGGTCTTTGTTCACATGTTCTTCATGTTTTCTTATACATACATTATTATATCTGATATCAATGTTCTCTTTCATGGAAGTATCGATAATGCTTCTACAATCACGAGCTATGTGTTCATAGTTATGACATTTGTAACATTCAATGTTACGTGGGGCCACATAGGAATTTATTTCTTTAGCATTTCTTTTATAATCCCTACAATCTGCAACCTTATGTACAAAGTTAGTACAATAAAAACAATGAACATAAAATAAATTTCCATACCTGGGAGTGAATGATCTTCTTTGTGGTGTAGTCCTTTTGAATTTCTGCCTTGACTGATCATGATCATGATTGAAGATTCTTTATGGCTTGAACATGGATGGTCTTCTTGAAGATGTATCTTTATTAATTTTCTTAGATTCTGGTTGACCATGATTCCTTCCTTTGAGTATTTCTGCATAACTCTTTTTATTTTGTTCGTTCTTCTTTTCTAGCAACCTAGAGTGTTTGTCTTCATTCTCTACAACTGATGTGGATGTTTTTGTCTCTTCAACATTCTTGTTGAGCTTGATGATTTTGACTCTTAGTTTGAAAAATTCTTCTTCAAGATTATCAACCTCTTCTTCTTTCTTCATTATCTGAGACTTCATGACCTCTTCCATTCTCTTTGCTTCTTCAAGTTGGATTTTCAATGTAATTATTTATTCTTCAAGTCTTCTCTCTTCTTGACCAAACTCTTCCTCAAGTTGGTTTAACTCATCAGTTCTTTCCTTGAGATGATTCATCATTATATTTTCTCTCTTTTCTACTTCTTCCTTTTGTGTTTCTATGTTGGCTTCTAAACATTTCTTTTGATATTCTAGAGTCTCTTCAATTATTTTGGCCTCTTCTAGTTGACCTCTTAAATTCTTGATGACCTGCTAATCTTTTTCGGAACCTTGAACTCTTTCCTTTTGCTTCATCAATTATTTCTTGGATGGCCTGTTTTATTCTCTTTCTTTCATTAGATATTCAATTGCACTGATCAATTTTTCTCTGCAATCAACTTTTTCTTCTTCATACTCTTCCTCTTATAAATTTGTCTGGCATGATGAGCATCTTTCTTCTTGTTTTGTAGCTGCATCTTCATTGGAATTTTTTGATTCTGTGATGGGTGAATAATAGACATTATATAACTTATCCCAAAGTTCTTTTGTTGATGAATATTTACCAACCTTTTCTCTTACTAGATTAGGTAATCCTTCCCATATTAAATCCATTGTTATTTTTTTATTCTTATTCAATTCGTTCTTGGCTATAGTCTGTTAAGCCCTAATATTGGTTCATTACCCCTTAATTGGGGCATATTAGATTAGTAATGTTATTTATTACCCTTTAATTGGGGCATATTAAATTAGTAATGTTATTTTATTTATGTCGGCTTTAAGCCATTAGTTGTAATTATACCTCCTAGTCTCCTATATATGCCAAGGAGACATTTTCATTTTGAATCATCTTATACTTGAACATTTAAGTGGGGTAAAAGGAGGTTTCCCCCTAGAAGAGGATTATTATATGAAATTATCTCTTTTTAAAGGTGTTGAGTACTTTTCCTGAGGTTTTTCTATGCTATATTGATGTTTGGTTCTTAACATATGGTATCAGAGCTCAAGGTCTTGGGGTTTCGCTGCTACATCTGAGACACCGTGGAATTTTAACTATAACTTGTTTTCTTCAATGTTTCAGAAGGAACATCTTGGAGGATATTTATAAGATGGATCAAGGTACGTTGGGTTTAAAATTCATCTCTTGAGGCCTTATACTTTCGGAGATACAGCCTGTACAAGATAGGGTTCTGGAATCATCCTGAAATGAGTCATTGCGGAATTTTTGCTATAAACATTTTTCTGTAACATTTCAAACCCTGAAATATGGAGGAAATTTACAGAAATTAGTAATGTATCTATGGTAAAACTTTCAGCTTCTGGGTCATCTTAAATTTGTAGATACATCCTGTGTAAGATAGGGTATCTGACTAGTCCTATTGACTAGTCTCAAGAAGGTGTTTCGGGTAAAAAAATCATAACTTCTTCCTAGAGTTTCCAAATTGCGTGGGACTGGTTGCATTAGATCGATGACAGTCTTTAGTATTTTGGGTGCGAGTTTCAGAATTTTATATCAATTATTTTGTGCAGGGCACACTATACAAGTGAGATCTCTTGGAAAGGCCAAAAATTGGCAAATTGTGGGGAAGTTACCGTAAATTCCACTTGGAACATATAATTTTGATCAGACCTATGGCATTGCAGAGAAGAAATATCAGAGAAATACATAAGAGAAAGTTTCATACCCAGAAGGGCCAAAAATTGAGAGATACAACAGAAGAACTAGTGTCTAGCAGAACCACCTCAAAATCAAGGTTCAAAAGTGATACTTGGCCAACATGCCACCCAAGAAGGGAACTTCTACACCAAATAAGCCTCCAGAAAATCCTACTTGGACTCTTGATGAAGGTGAAGAAATGCGTAGGGACA
>ML789148.1:143229-185301 GCA_009831015.1 Picea engelmannii | reverse complement strand
AAATCCTTTTAAACCACAATATACAAGTGTTATATCAATGTAGCATTATCATCCAATAGTTGCAGAGTAAATAAACAATGAAAATATGAGAAATCATACACATACACAATACTCCAGTGTTTTTATGTGGAAACACAAAGCGGGAGAAAACCACATAATGATTTTTCTTATATGTCTTTAAGAATTAAATTCATTGGAAGCACCAACTTCCTTTTTCTTTCTAGCTGCAACTAGAAGGAGGCTCCAACCCCCTAATTTCTTAGGCTACAACTTGAGGGAAGCTCCAACTCCCCAATTCTCTGGCTACAACCAAAAGGAGGTTACGCCCCCCTATGTTCTCCGACTACAACTAGAAGGTGGATACAACCACTTGTCCTTTCCCTGTCCAACTGCCCTGACGTAGAAGTAGAATGATGGAACCATTGTCAGACTATCACTATGAGATATACTTATGTAAACCTGTACCAATCAATCTGCACCAAACAACTTGTTCCAATAACTTGAACCATGCATCAACCATGCATCAACCTGTACCATAAACAAGTGCATCAAACATACACCAACCTGTACCTCAACCTATACCATGAAAAAGTGCATCAACCATGCACCAAACCTGCACGAATAACCTGTCACAACAACCTGTCCAAACAACCTATCACAACGACCTGTCTCATCAATCTTATGAACCAAATTAGATCTACTCACCAAGATCAATCACCAAGACAACTCTCAAAGATGTGCATCAACCAAACATAACACAACAACTCATAATCATTACCAAGGTCAATATGTTCTTCTAATAATATACCAATACAAGTATGCTACATCTATAACATCGCGCTCTTTCTCACACTGAGAAAACTTACTCTTTGAGGACACTTGCGTGCAAGTGATATGGGTCATTATACTATTTGTTGTTTTTATTATGATTATGAGATATTATGGATTTTATGATAGGTTATTTTGTTGTATTTACATAGACAAGTGCTATTGACTGGGTTCTCCTGAGTGTGCAGGACTCTAGACATTGAGGGTGGCGAGGCATCGATGAAATTCCTGAGACTCCAGATCGAGTCAGGGAGTGGAGTGTTAGGGTTTGAATGTTGTTGATGTGACATATGTACATATGATTAGATATTATGATGTTGATTGTTATTGCTGACATGATTCATTGATGGATGTAGGTTGACGATAACTTGCCGAACAAACTCACATTTGGAGTAAAGGGGTCATGCATGACAATGAGAGACATTGAGGGAGAGGTGTGGTAGTAACCCTACCACAAAATACTAGCACTCTCGTCATGGATCAAATTGTAGGTTAACGATTACCTAGTTCGAGTGACCCGCGATGCTATGAGGGTATATTGTGATAGTCTCTCACGATGATTCTAAGGGGTGTGAAATAAGGTAGGGTCCTTATTCCTTAGAGGCCCTTAGTCTCCCACAATATCACTTGACGGACTATTGACTCCAGGGGTTTGACGTCTACCAAATTCAGTCAAGAGGCGAGTGACACCCTTGGAGCACATAGTGCGTCTTGAAGGGCACATCACGCAAATAAAATGGAAAGAGGCGAGTGGCACCCTTGGAACACATGGTGCATCTTGAAGGGCACATTGTGATTTTAACTATGATAAGTTAATAAACCTAATGCCTAGAAAAGTATGGCTCCTTAGGACCTGGTTGGCCTTAAAATGAACGATGTGATAAGAAAAGTTTAATAACAAATTTTTCCCTTAAAAACTGTCACCAAGCCTAGTGAATTGAAAACCTAGGTCTGAGTAGAACCTTTGAACAAAAAAACTAATTAGACATGTAACAAGAAGGGGGTAAAGAAAATTCAAGCATTAATAATTAAAGTGGAAATTTTAATAAAGGTTTAATTAATAAATGGGGTATTTGGTAGTTTTTGTCTAAACCTGTTAATTCTGAACTTAGTTATAAAAAGGGGAAAGTTTAAGAAAAAGGGAAACTTAAAGAGAAGGGGGAAACCTAAGGAAAAGGGGAAACTTAAAGAAAAAAAAAACTTAAAATAAAAAGGGGAAAGGCTAACTTAGTAAGGAATCTAGCCTTTGGAACTTTCTATTTATGAACTCAACTAAGAATTAAGTAAGGCGTAAGTCATTTAAGAATTGTAAGGGAATATTGGGACACCGAGGAGCATTTTTATGAATTCTTTTAGGTGGGTGAGAAAAATAGACAAACTTAATTAATTAATAAATTGATTTTCTGGTGCAACTAGGGGATCATGTGACATGTGTATGGGGGAGGTTTTTCGAAATTAATTAAATGAAAAAAGAATCTAATGAGGGTTTTGAGAGTCACGCTCCCAAATTTTATCTTGATTGATTTTCTAATGAAAAAAAGTATGAAACAAATATGGATTGCGTAATGTCACACTCCCAAATTTTATCTTGATTGAGTTTCTTTTGTGGGAGTTGGGATACCCATCTCGGGTAACAAGTGGTAGCTCGACCTTGCGAGGCGATCTGGGAGCTAGGATTCTCTGGTATTGTGTGTGTGGCCCCTTTGTGGCTCGAGGGGCTCAAGAGGAATAATAGTATCCCTAGCGTTGGCTGGGAGGTACCAATGAGGTCACATAGGTTGACAAGTGAGAGCTGGAAGGAGCACACGTGGGACAACGAATTCAAAGCATTCACATTTGGCTACGGTACACATGTGTATATTTGTATTGAATGGTAGTTAAATTCCATGTATATGCATCTCTCTAACGTCGAAATCATGAGTGCATCACTATGTTAAAAATTTAGTTAATTTTTTGTCCTGGCAATTTACGCTTGTGAAATTTGGTCGAAGGGTAGTTAAATTATGTTCATGTGCCTTCAGTTAAGGTACTTCTATTGTGTTAAAGTTTTTATTTTATTCAACGTAATACTATCCAGAGATTTCATTTTTCTTTCAGTGAATTTGTCTTGATGAGCCCAATGTTTTATGATCAGAGAATTCAAATTTATCCCAACCTTATGCTCACTGTAATTTTGACTTGATTTCCAATGGCGAACCCAAACTTTGAATGCAAATGACTTCTCTGTGTTTTTTGTTTCATTGTTTTAATACAAAGACAAATTGTTTTTTCATCTTCTGGTCCTTTATCCTTTAAGTTATTAGTCTATGCCTGAGCAGTTGGCTAGGAGCCGAATTGACTATCTTTCACTCAGATGTTAAATATTTATATTCAAATGCCCTTCTTTCCTGTGCATGGATAATAAATGTAGGATCATTTCTCTACGCAACAAGGAATTCTCTCCTGGGCATTCATTCGCTCCTTAGCCTCTATGATTAATGTGTTTTTACTCTCTGCAAATTTGTTTTTAATTTCCCCAACAATTCGTTTGCTTGTATAGAGAAATTTCCTCTTCATTACTCTTTGAAAGTTACCAGAAATTCACGTTTCCCTTCCTTTGCGCCTTCACCTAGCATTTCTTTCAACCCTTTTATCTCTTCTTTTTCCTTGTTTTTCTCAAATTTTTAATAAGTGAATCTCTGAGTTATAACACTTTATGGTGGAGACCGATTCCTGTGTTTCCACCCAGCAAGCGAAGAATTCCCCTACATTTTTTTTGTGCCCAACCCTCTGGTGCTTCTCTCAACGAACAAAGGCCACTCCCATAGCTTTCTTCCTCTTCTGTTTTCCTTAGAGAAATATTCAACCTGTAAGATCCTGTGAAAATGTCTTCCTTGATTTCAATTCTTTAGGGTTTTCCCCTTCATTCCTAGACAGGGAGTTCCGGGTTCGAGAATCAATTGTTACTGGCACAACAATCATAATTTTCCTCCACCCAAAATGTTCTGGTGCAATCATTTTTTTTTACGAAAATAACCATGGGTTCCTCTACCAAAGGATCTTGTAATTAATTCATTTAATAACTTCATGTTGACTTTCTAAGAATGGTGTGTGCCTCTGTAAACCATGATAGAGTATGTCAGAGCATTATTCATCGATATTGCGTGAACGCAGAGCATAGTGGTTGGTCTGCCATCCGTTTTTCTCTTTTTATTTCTCCTTTACACTAGACGATGGAAGGATTGATTGACTTATTGAACGAATTTTTTTGAATGTCATTTCTCCTTAAATCATTTTGGAAACCAAATTTCGCCACCATTACTGATAGTTTGGCGCAGAAGGGAGATTCATGACAATTCCCAAAGACATAGACTGGTACTTTCCTTGCTCCCTTAACCAACTCAATTAATGGTTGTTACCATTTAAGGTACCCGCGTCAAGAGAAGGTGCCCTCACAGGTGGATTTAAATTGACGAAATGAAAACCCTTGTATCGTGTTAGAGACTAGAAGAAAAATTCAGTAGTGGTCTACCATTGTTGTGGATCAAGATAAAGGCAAAGTAAATATGGTGCATTCTTTCAAAATTTAAAATGGTTTAGTATGGTTTCATTTGTAGTAAACATGGTGTGTTCTTTTAAAACTTAAATTTGTTTAGTATGGTTTCGTTTTGTAAACCTAGTGCATTCTTTTAAAAATTAATATGTTTAGTATGGTTTCGTTTTAGTAAATCTGGTGTGTTATTTCAAAATTTCAAATTGTTTAGTATGGTTTCATTTCTTTGGTTGATGCACAGTGACACGTGACCTTGTGATGATGTGAAGGAATTTATAAAATTATTGATATCACACTTTTCATTTCCATTCCCATATTCTTTTCCCTTCATTTTATTAAGGAGACCAAGTTTGTATGAACCCAAGTTTATCCAACCTTTGATACCTTGCACCCGATCATCAACAAGTGAAAAATGGATTTTAGGTCAGCCTTATGTTATCGATCCTTTACATCATGTGCCTCTATGATATATGGAATTATATGACAATTAGAGGATTTAAGGAGGAAGATATGATTAATGTTTAAAAAAAAGATTCCTTGGACAAATCCTCTAGATATCACAAAATTGAATAAGGAGGTGATGATTTGTACAAAGGAGAACCCATGTGATTAAAGTTAGAGATTAAATTTACACATTTGATTATTGGGGTTGTCTATTGATTTAGAATTAGGTACCTTTGCACCCTTAATTGTTATGGAATAATGTTTGGTTCTCTTGGCTTTCTCTTACACCTAGTGAGTTTCAATTGAAGTCTCTTGTGGTTTGAATCATTGAAGTGAAAATTGATGTGTTTTTTAATAGAAGGCTTGCACAAAGTCCAACGGTATGTTTTTGGCTAGTCGAGGATTCAGACCTCAAGTGTGCACTGATTATTAATGTGTTTCTTGGTGTAGACATTAGTTCCTTGCATGGGATGGAACATTATTATGACAGATGACAACAATTTTGCATTGGGGGCGTGCACCTCAAATTTAACTTATAATGCTTTACGCCTAGGATATAATGGTATCTATGTGTCATGTGATTGTTTACTCATGTGCTACATGTAATCACAATACAATATGGATGGATTGATGAATTTGAGTATCGTTGTCTTTATTTTTGGCGATGTATATTTCCTAATGCAACTTTAAGGAAAATAAAAAAATAAAAAAATAATGTTATATTGACACTTTTGTGGTAGTAACGACGTGGTCGTTACATATGGTATCAGAGCGGGTTCAACCTTGTGACTGTGGATGGATGTGCTTTCCACTGAATTAATCCCTTGATTTATAATCAACACTAATTGAATTATTAACCTGTCCTTGCGGAAAACATAGTTAGAGGACAACACAAAGATTTGTGATGTGATGCCTGGGGAGGAGGCATGACGCCTCCAGTAGCACCCGCACTAGAGGGGTCCAACCCCCAAGGAGAAGAACAAGTCTTGAGCATGAGAGGATTGTCATGCAGGATGCGTTGGGTCTGACAGGGCCCTACCAGTGGATGTCAGAGACCTTGACTAACCATTTGTACTGAGATAAGGCCAGGGTTCCTGTACCCCTGAGGGTCCAGAGCGTGCCCGCTAGTACTGGAAACATTCACTAAAAACTCAAGAGGGTTAAGTTCTCAAGTCAACGAGTTCCACAGACGGCTCAACCATCGAGGCATGGCTAGAGAGCCAGGAAATGTGCATTGCGCTTCACAAATTCTACCTCCATCACAAAGGTCCTTAGGCAATATTTAGCTAAAGGGAAGTTCTCTTCTATGGGGGAATATTATCCTACCTTATCTAAACATGGTCTTCGAATCTGTGTTAGGGGAACAGTTCTAGGAATGGTTTCAGGAAGAGTAATTGTTAGAGGAATTCATTGAGTGCCACCTTGATGAGCTCAATGCTTGACAACTGGGTGGTTGTACGGTGCTAGTTTATGAGTCCATATTTGTGGAGCTACTTCAGTATGCCCTGCATATGAAGCACATAAGATGGAGGTCAACAAGATCATGTTCAACCTTAACTCCAAATTTTATCTGAAGGTGAGGATATTAATGCCTCAGACGTTGCACGACGCAGTCCAGTAGGCCTCATAGCTAGGAAGAATTTGACTGCAGGAGTCGAGGCAAGACTCCTACAAGACCGTCCGGACTGAAAATAGTTGGTGCTCAACAACATCAGACATTGTTTAGACTAGACCTCGTGGTATCAAGTTACGTCTATAGGACCCCTTTTCATGACACCTTGACAATAGGTTCCTCAGCAGAGGGATCCCTACTGGGGATCACCGCATCTGTGGCAGCTCCACTAGCAGCCTCTGTTTGGGCTTGTCAATAGAACATACTAGGATCATAGGTTGGTGGGGCAACAACTTATATTCCAGGTCCAGGAGTATTGGACTGGAGATGGGCGATGGACATGTGGAGAGCCACCCTACCTGCAATATTGTTTGGTTGAAAGTGCCAGAGCGACCGAGTCAACAAGACACACTATCGTGGAAGAGATGGGAAAGGCCCATAGGATTCATGATCATGGTAAATACCTGCTAGTCCGAGCACCAGTTCATTTTGCTCGAGGTGTCAGGTTCCATCACCATAAAAAAATTTAGTATTTGTTAGCCTCGATGCTACAGAGAGCTCTAATTCTAGTACCGCTCTGAAGGGATTTAGGTAAGGGAATTTGACAGGGTGAGTTTAGATTCGTTGTTGTGGATTTGGGTACCATTCATATGGTGGAGGAAGGGGTATAAAATGTTGCTTTAAAATGGGGATAGAGTAATGAATTTCAACCTACGTCATGATCTTAAGATCTTGTGATGACGTGATCAATATTGAGTGTGGGAATCGCATGATGCGATACTCAACGATAAGAGGAAGCGGTTGAGCTAGACCAACGATGAAGGAAAGAGAAGTGTGATTGTAGGAAGAAAACGAGGAGTATCCCTGAGGTTCTTTTCTTCCCTATAGCCACATGAGATCACGTGCAAGGATTCCAATTATATTCATACTTAGCGCTGAACGTCAAGGGCATAGTGGAAGGATTAGAGGACCTTTCGGTAGTACGAGAGTGTGTGAACGTGATTCCAGAATAATTACCATGTGTGTCACCCGAGGCTGAGAGGGAATTTACCACCGACCTAAAAAACTGGAACTTAACCGATGCAAAGAAGGCCTTATCAGATTTCGACACCTGAGTTATAGGAGTTGGAAGAGAAACTGAAGGAGTTGCTAGACCTAGGACTTATATGTCCAAGTGTATCGCCTTGGAGTGATTCTGTTGATTTCATACAAAAAAAGGATGGGTAGTGGAGACTCTTCTTGACTATCGTCGATTATTCCTTGACAACATTTTGATATTCTCAGATGACGGAAGATCAGGATGAAATTTTATTCTTGGTACTACAGTGTTGCGAGAGAACAAATTACAGGAAGTGGTCGCAATGCTACTGATGATTCCTTTCTTAGGTAATTTTATCTCTGACAAAGGCATCATTGTGGATCCAACAAAGGTAGAGGCTATTATGGAGTGGCCTGCACCAATGAATGTCCTATAAGTGTGTAGATTCTTGGGTCTAGAGGGATATTATCGACGGTTTGTCGAGTGTTCTTCGACGATAGAAAATCCGATTATGGAATTGAAGAAGAAGAAAAATAAGTTTGTGTGGACCGAGAATTGCGTAGAATCATTTCAAAGGCTCAAGGAGTTGTTGACGAGAAAACCATTACTAAAATTCCTTGGCATGGACAAGGGCTTCTTGGTATGCAATGACGCATCCAAGGAATGCTTAGATGGAGTCTGAGGAAAGATGGTCGAGTTATCTCTTACATATCAAGGAAATTAAGGAAGCATGAGGAGAACTATGCAACGCATGATTTGGAGTTGTTAGCGATCATGTATTCCCTGAGAGTGTGAAGACACTACTTTATTGGATGAAAATTTGAACTAAAAATAGACCGTTGTGGGTTACAACACTTTTTTACAAAAAATGACTTGAACGCGTGGCAAGGGCGTTGGTCGGAGCTGCTTATCAATTTCGATTTTGAGATTTCCTACTTAAAAGGAATAGTGAACAAAGTGGCAGACGAGTTGATTCAGAGACCACGCATATTTTCAATGATACCTCTTCAAACAAATCTTCGTGAAAATATTTTAACTACAGTGTGACGCTGACTGGTATAAAGAGGGTAAGGATTTTTTTTAGGAAGGACACCATGCTGGTACCAAAATTGAGGGATATACTCTGGACAACGATGGATCTTTGAGATACAATAACTGGATTTACTTACAACCCAATGAAAAATAGAGAAGTTTTGATCTTCTGTGAAGCTCATAGAGTAGTGTACATGGCTCACCCAGGAGTCACGAAGATGAGGGCAGACCTTAAGCCCTTATTCTTCTGAAAAGGAATGAAGGCAAACATAGCCAACTACGTGGTAAGATGTCTAGAATTTCAGTAGGTAAAGGCTAAACATAGACATCCGATAGGATTACTATAGCCGCATGCTATTCTGGAATCAACATGGCAGGTCATTTCGATGGACCTCACTGTTGAATTTTCGCCGACGGTAAGGAGGCATGACCTGATTGTCGTGATAGTTGACACTTTGAAGAAGATATCACATTTTTTCCCTATGTGTACAAAGCATCAAGAACCAAGTATGGCTATATTTTATATCAGCAAGATGTTGAGACTGCCAGACGTACCAAAGGAATCATATCCAATAAGGGATTCAGTGCTCGCAAGATGATTTTGGATGAGTTTCCCAAGAGGCCTTGGGAACACCATTGAACTTTGTACAACATGTCCTTGAGATAGAAAGGTTGACCGAAGGAACGAACCAATTTGGGAAGGTTTTTTTGCGCATGTGTGTGTTGGACCAACAAAAACATGGCAAATTGTTTTGGCCACTGGCCGAGTTTGGGTACAACAACAACCATCAAAGAGCCATCAATATGGTGCCATTGAGTTCTTTATGGGCGACCATGTCAGATGACTTTGATTTTGGATCGAATCGAGGATGGGTTCCTATTAGGACCATGAGTGATCCAAGAATTGAAAGAATAGTTACAAACAATACGAAAGGGGATGGAAGAAGCGAGGATCAACATAAGGGTTTATCGATGCAGATCACGTTGACCATAATTATGAAGGGCCTAAAGGCTAGTCGTGCCTCATTATTTGAGGGGTTGCATGATGTTTATCTTATGTCTATGTGTGAATATAGTTCAGTGATCCTATGCACGAGATTGATTGAGTTCTTGGAGGATGTTGGATAGGGTGAACTCACGACGAAACCAATCCACTTTCTGAACCATCGCATTCGAAAGATATGATGTCAAACAATAGATTAGGTCAAGGTCTAGTGGGACAACTATAGTCCACACTCAACGACCTGGGAGGACACATATGATATGCATCAGTAGTTCCCATTTTTGTTTGATAGTTAGACATACGATACTGTGATACACTTTATTCGACACTTACATACTGTGAAAATTCGGGACGAAGTTTAAAACAAGAGGGGGTGTATGTAACATCCCACTCTTACGAACACTGAGAAAAGTTATTCTTTGAAGACACTTGCATGTAAGTTATCTGGTTCATTATACTATTGGTTTTTTTGATTATGATTATGAGATATTGTGGATTTGATGATATGTTATTTTGTTGTATTTACATAGACATGTGCTATTGACTGGGTTCTCCTAAGTGTGCAGGACTCTGGACGTTGAGGATGCCGAGGCATCGAGGAAACTCCTGGGACTTAGGATCGAATCAAGGAGTGGACTGTTAGGGTTTGAATGTTTCCGATGTGACATATGTACGTATGATTAGATATTATGATGTTGATTGTTATTGCTAACATGATTCATTGATGGATGAAGGCTGATGATAGCTTGCCGACCAGACTCACATTTCGAGTAAAGGGGTCAAGAACGAAAAAACAGAGACATTGAGGGATAGTTGTGGTAGCAGTGCTGCCACAGCTACCAACACTTCTGTCGTGGCTCGAACTGTAGGTTAACTATTACCTTGTTCGAGAGACCCGTGATGTCGTGAGGGAAGACTATGACAGTCACTCATGATGATTATAAGGGGCACACAATAAGGCATGGTCCTTATTTCTTAGAGGCCCTTAATCTCCCACAATATCACCTGATGGAGTATTGGCTCTAGGGGTTTGATGTCTACCAAAATAATTCAAGAGGCGAGTGGCACCCTTGGAGCACGTAGTGCGTCTTGAAGGGCATGTCGCGCAGATAAAATGGAAAGAGGCGAGTGGCACCCTTGGAGCACGTGGTGCATCCTGAAGGGAACGTCATGATTATAACTATGATAAGTTAATAAACCTAATGCCTAGAAAAATGTCTCCTTAGGACCTGGTCGGCCTTAAAACGAGTGATGTGATAAGTAAAGTTTAATAACAATTTTTTCCCTTAAAAGTTGTTGCCAAGCCTAGTGAATTGAAAACCTAGTCTGAGTATAATATTTGAACAAAAAAACTAATTAGACATGTAACAAGAACAGGGTAAAGAAAATTCAAACATCAATAATTAAAGTGGAAATTTTAATAAAGGTTTAATTAATAAATGGGGTATTTAGTCGTTTTTGTCTAAACCTGCTAATTCTAAACTTAGTTATAAAAAGGGGAAACTTTAATAAAAATGGAAACTTAAAGAGAAGGGGGAAACGTAAGGAAAAGGGGAAACTTAAAGAAAAGGGAAAACTTAAAAGAAAAAGGGGAAAGTCTAAGTTAGTAAGGAATCTAGTCTTTGGGACTTTCTATTTATGAACTCAACAAGGAATTAAGTAAGGCGTAAATCATTTAAGAATTGTAAGGGAATATTGGGACACCGAGGAGCATTTTTAGGAATTCTTTTAGGTGGGTGAAGGAAATAGATAATAAATTGATTTTCTGGTGCAACTAGGGGATTGAGTGACATGTGTACGGGGAATATTTTTCGAAATTAATTAAATGAAAAAGGAATCTAATGACGGTTTTGGGAAACTCTATAAAAAGGATGGTAGAGGAAGAGTATGAAACAAATATGGATTGCGTAATGTCACGCTGGCGAATTTTTATCTTGACTGAGCTTCTTTTGTGGGAGTTGGGATACCGATCTCGAGTAACAAGTGGTAGCTCGCCCTTGTGAGGCGAGCTGAGAGCTAGCAATCTCTAGTATTGTGTGTGTGTCCCCTTTGTGGCTCGGGGGGATGAAGGGGAAGAAGAGTACCCCTAGAATTGGATGGGAGGTACTGGTGAGGTCACGTCGGTTGGCAAGCGGGAGATGGATGGAGCAAGCTCGGGACAACAAATTCAGATCATTCAAATTTGGTTACGATACGCATGTGTATATTTGTATTGAATGGTAGTTAAATTCCCTGTATATGCATATCTCTAACGTTGAAAGAACGTGTGCGTCACTGTGTTAAAAAATTATTTAATTTTCTGTCATGGCAATTTATGCTTGTGAAATTTGGTTGAAGGGTAGTTAATTATTTTCTCGTGCCTTCAGTTAAGGTACTTCTATTGTGTTAAACTTTGTGTTTTATTTAGCGCAATACTATCCATAGATTTCATTTTTCTTTCAACGAATTTATCTTGATGAGCCAAGCGTTTTATGATTAGAGAATTCAAAGCTATCCCAGCCTGATGCTCACTGTACTTTTGACTTGATTTCCAATGGCAAACCCAAACTCTGAATGCAAATGAATTCTCTGCGTTTTTTTTTATTGTTTTAATATAAAGAAAAATTGTGTTTTCATCTTCTCCTTCTTTATCCTTTAAGTTATTAGTTTGTGCTTGAGCAGTCGGCCAGGAGCTGAATCGATTGTCTTTCACTCTGGTGTTAAAGATTTAGATTCAAATGCCTTGCTTTCCTATGCATGGATAATGAGTGTAGGACAATTTCTCTTCCCAGCAAGGAATTCTCTCCTGGGAGTTTATTCCCTCCTTAGCCTCTACGATTATTGTGTTTTTACTCTCTGCAAATTCATTTTTAATTTGACCAACAATTCATATTCTTGTACAACAAAAGTTTCTCTTCAATACTCTGTGAAAGTTACCAGAGATTCTCCTTGCCCTTCCTTTGTACCCTCACCTAACATTTCGTTCAACCCTTTTATCTCTTCTTTTTCCTTGTTTTTCTCATCTTTTTAATCGGCGAATCTCTGAGTTATAACACTTCATGGCGGAGACCGATTCATGTGCTTCCACCTAGAAAGAAAAGAACTCCCCTACATTTATTTTGCGCCCAACCCTCTAGTTCTTCTCTTAGTGAACGAAGTCTGCTCTGATAGATTTCTTCCTCTTCTGTTTTCCTTAGCAAAATATTGAACTCGTAAGCTCCTGTGAAGACGCCTCCCTCAACTGTAATTATGTAGGGTTTTCCCCTTCGTTCCTAGATAGGGGATCCTTGGTTCGAGAATATATTCTTACTGGTGCAACAATCATAGTTTTCCTTCTCCTGAAATATTCTGGTGCAGTCGTTTGTTTTGACGAAAACAAACCATGGGTTTCTCTTCCAGAGGATATTGTAATTAAGTCATTTACTAACTCCATGTTGACTTTCTGAGAATGGCACGTGCCTCTGTAAACAATGACATATTATGTCAGAGCGTTCTTCGTCGATATTTTGTGAACGCAGAGCATAGCGGTTGGTTTGCCATCTGTGATTCTCTTTTTATTTCTCCTTTGCACCAGACGACGAAAGGATTAGTTGACTGACTAACCAATTTTTTTATGAATGTATGTTCTCCTTAAATCGTTTTGGAAACCAATTTTCGCCATCATTACTGGTAGTTTGGAGTAGAAGGGAGATTCATGACAATTCCCAGAGACACCTACTGGTACTCACCTTGATCCCTTAACCAACTCAATTGTTGGTTGTTACCATTTAAGGTACTTGTGTCAAGAGAAGGTGCCCTCACAGGTGGCTTTAAATTGACAAAATGAAAACCCTTGTATCGTGTTAGAGACTAGATGAATAATTTAGTAGTGGTCTACCATTGTTGTGGATCAGGCTAAAGGTAAAGTAAATATGGTGTGCTTTTAAAAAATTTAAAATGGTTTAGTATGGTTTCATTTTTAGTAAACATGGTGTGTTCTTTTAAAAATTAAATTTGTTTAGTATGGTTTCGTTTAGTAAACCTGGTGTGTTCTTTTAAACCTTAAATTGTTTAGAATGGTTTCGTTTTAGTAAATCTGGTGTGTTCTTTTAAAATTTCAAATTGTTTAGTATGGTTTCATTTCTTTGGTTGATGCACAGTGACACGTGACCTTGTGATGATGTGAAGGAATTTATAAAATTATCGATATCACCCTTTTTCATTTCCATTCCCGTATGCTTTTCCCTTCATTTTATTAAGGAGACCAAATTTGTATGAACCCAAGTTTATCCAACCTTTGACACCTTGCGCCCGATAAACAACAAGTGAAAAATGAATTTTAGGTCAACCTTATGTTATCGATCCTTTACATCATGTGGCTCTATGATATATGGAATTCTATGACCATTAGAGGATTTGAGGAGAAGATATGATTAATGTTAAAAAAAAAAAAACCTTGGACAAATCCTTTAGATATCACATAATTGAATACGGAGGTCATGCTTTGTACAAAGGAGAGCCTGTGTGATTAAAGTTAGAGATTGAATAGCATAGTGATGTGATTTTTCCAAGAGTTTATGAATCAAGGAGATCCCTATCAATACACCCAACTTGTGAAAGGAATGGTAATTCTAAGTATGGTATCCTCTTGTTGAATTGATGGAGATAGCATGCTCCCATCCCTTTCCATTACTTTACTTGTTGTAAAACAAGGGAAACATACAAGTTGATAGGGTGATAATCATGATAACCTTATTGGTGCCATGTATGTACGGTCCTGCCCCCCTTCCACTACCTAGATATCGCTTACTTACCCCTTTAGTTTACTAAGAGTTCCTTAGTCAATCCACCCTCTTCACCCCTTTTGTGTTGGCCCTTCACGTTTAATAGAATAATCACTGACTAGTTAGGATTTGTCTTTTGTCCGGCCATGCATAGTATTGATTAGCACATCAATTAAGTTAGCATGAATGCATGAATTTGATGCGTGGAAAGCCCTGGGATTGTTGCATCGGACGAAGGATATTTTCTCCTACGCCGTAATCATTCTCTATTGATGAATGATCTAGTTAATAATTTATTTTTGCTCGTCCACGTCTTAATGAAAATAATTTTTCCTTGCTCTTTTTTTTGGGTTACGCCTTTGATTATTGGTGTTTCTGATTGATTTAGAATTGGGTACCTTTGCACCCTCAATTGTTATTGAAGTATTTTTGGTTCTCTTGGATTTCTCTTACGCCTAGTGAGTTTAAATCGAAGTCTCTTGCGTCTTGAATCATTGAAGTGAAAATTGATGGGTTTTTGAATAGAAGGTTCACGCACAGTCCAATGGTATGATGTTGGATAGTCGAGGATTCAAACCTCAAGTGCGCACCGATTATTAATGTCTTTCTTGGTGTAGACATTAGTTCCTAGCATGGGATGGAATATTATTATGACAAATGACAACCTCAAATTTTACTTATAATGCTTTACGCCTAGGATTTAATGGTCTCGATGTGTCGTGTGATTGTTTACTCGTGTTCCGCATGTAATCATGATACATGATGGATGGATTTATGAATTTTAGTATCTTTGTATTTATTTTTTGTGATGTATATTTCCTAATGCAACTTTAAGGAAAATAAAAGAAAAAATTATGTTGTACTGACGCTTTTGTGGTAGTAATGATGGGGTCATTACAACATCATCTATAAACCATGTATCAAAAATACTACTAAAAAGTGCCTCCAACCATGTACCAATTATGTACCAATCATGTATCAACTACTCATCAACTATGACTCATCAAGATGTACCAACATCATCAACTATCCACCTCATGTATGTGCCAACTCATCAACTACTTGTCTCAAACATGTATCCAACATGTACCTCAACCAAAATCCCTCATCAATTTCATCATCCAAATCTTATTTGTAACTCTGTAATATACCTGGTGTATATCATCACATACCTGTAAACCTTCCTTAAATTTAACAAGAGACTAACATTTTCATCAATATTTACTTTAGTCTCACATGACTAGTTTTGGATTAGTCAACAACCCTAACTTGAAATAATAATAACTATTTACCTGTAATGAATAAAGATATGAAAATATTACAAAATTTTCTTCATTTTTTTTATGCAATTCCTCGAGGTGTCGCTACTTGGAAACTCTCAAAAAAGGAGTTATAGAAAAAATGGCATACTTTGTTGAATTCTGGATTATTCTAGAGAACAAAGTTGTAGAGCATGTCCCACACAGAATATTTGTTGTATGGATATGAAAATTGTACACAAAATACTAAATACTGTACTCTAACCAACACATCTGGTATTACCAAATTTGGATCTGTTATTAAGTTATGACATTTTTACCTGAAATACCTGTTCTTGACTAGTTTCAGGACTAACCACAAACCCTATTTTCCATGGAGTGTAACTCCAAAAATACAATGACCCACAAGATGAAATTTGTACCATAGCTACTTGGATATGTTTCCTCAATGTCCTCCCAATTTCACTGTCAGAATCATTCTAGAAAAACATTTATTGCGAAAATGGTGAGATGACCTGTAAATAACATACCTTAGCAAGCATCATCAAAATAATTTATCCTCCCTTGACTTTCGGCCCTCTTTACTTCACCTTCCCTCTGAAATTCGGCTTAGATATCATTTGGCTACCTCATTCACTTGTATATATTCAATATTCTCAAGTATGATTAAAATGAGAGAGTCTTGCCTTGTATTTATACTTTCATGTAGCTTCCTCAAGGGGTTACCTTTTAACCATCTTAACCCACTTTCCTTATTTTAGGGTTAACCCACTTCTAACCACTTGTCAACTTAGTAATTTATCCACTAACTTTATTATTTAAATAATTTATTTTGTATTCACTTTGACTTATATTACACTCATCACTTCACTTTATTATTTACCTTCTAAAATTGCTTAAACCACTTTGACTACTTTGACCTTTTAGGGCTTCTAGATGACTCATGCGGGTTCTCCAACTTCACATGGCCATAACTCTCTAACTGTGAGGAGTTATGTGATGTTCCACACACCACTAGAAATGGAATGGCATGTACTATCCATATAGAATAGTCTTGCCTAAAAATATATCAAAACTCATACCATTATCCATCAAACAAACTTGGTTCCATTACCCAAACCTGGGTTCTCCAACTTCTCATGGCCATAACTCTCTAACCGTGAGGAGTTATGTGATGTTACACATACCAATAGAAATGGAATAACATGTACTATCCATCTAAAATAGTATCACCTTCAAATATATTAAAACTAATAACATTATATAGTAAACAACCTTGGGTCCATTACCCAAAACTTTGTGCTACTGAAATTCACTACCGGACTTTCTCCAAGGGTTGTAAACAATCACTAAGGGTTGAAATCAATCTACAATATCACTCTCCAATGATTGACATCAATGAAAAACAACAATCTATATCAACTACCCATCAACCTAAGCCAACTGTTTAACATAGTGTAATGTGAGGATTTCTCGATCTTATTTCTATTATTTTTATTGTAGCCTCTCATCTAATAAATGTAATTTTTACTAGATTAACATAACCATACTTTCATGACAATGGTTAAATATGGAACCTTTAAACTTCCAAGGTGATTTTTTCTATAAAAATAAGCAAGAAAATGTTGATTTGTGGATTGAATATCAATCCCTATTAAATTACATTTTCATGCACTTTTCCTCTTTGATGTATTCTTCCTTGTATCGATTTTTCAAAGGTGTGATTAAGAACTTGGTATGGGGGTTTTCCTTCATTTTTTCCTTCTCACAACATTTAGTATTCCATTATATTACATCCATTTTTTTACTTGGACATACTCCTCACTAAATCACCTTGTTCCTCCACCTTATAGCCTTATCAATATTACCATTTAAGGAAGCTCCCACTAAGTGGGATAATATCCAATAAAAAGTGAAAGGAATATCTATAATTGTGATAGTGGGTAGCCTTCTTAAGTTGCACAAGACTAGCCCCTCGATGCTTGGGGATTTATATATCATATTGGGGCGCTATATTTGTTTCTAACATTTTGAATAATTACCAACTTGATGAGAACTATGAACTAAATATGAGAAATGTAACACTAAAACTCATATTTTTGTGTCAAAATCACCGGAATCAAACCTTGAATTGAAAAGTTGTGCTTCTACTAGCACCTTTTTTTTTGGGGTAAAAATTACAACCCTTTGCAACCATGACCTATAATGTAGGTAACATAAACGTTAAGGTCAACCCCAAAATAAAAACTTTGTGCTAGCAGTAGCACGCTTCCTTTTGGTGGGGGGCTAAAAGTACATCTTGTCTGAAACCATGGCCTTAATAACTCGCACCATTGCAATCAAAATCCTAGATTCCTTCCAAAATCAAAAAGTGGTGCTATGAGTAGAACACTTTTAGCTTTTAGGAGTTGAAAATATAACTTGTTTGAAACATATCCTTAACAACATGTATCACTACAACCAAAATCTTAAAATCAACTCCTAAATCGAAAAGAAGTGTTAGCAGTAGCACCTGTTTTTTTACAAAATCAAAATTGCAACATGTTTTAATCCATATTATCTAGGTAGATATCGATGGCCACCCACCTATTCCACTGGCTCGAAAAGAATTTTTCCACCTTGGCAGTTTTTCGATAGCTTTTTGGGTTCCAAACTTCCGGGGTCGTTTTGAGACCCTAAACGACAGTTTTTGGGATTTTGGGCCCAGGCGACTAACGAAATCTCTTACATGGGCTTGTCGAAATTTTTTATTCTTTGTTAGAACTTGCCAACAAACTATCATGCACCTAAAATGGAGATTGTATGCAAAATTTACGACCCCAGGAAGTTGATGTACTAACTTACCCAAACGGGGCCCACATGACTTTTGGCGCTTCATCTCCTAGGGTTAGTTATTGGGATGTGTAGGGTTTTTGACATTCCTGTTTATTGTAAAAGGCCTTCAGAGCCTCATTGTAATAATTTTTCTTGCGAATGAGCACAACCGTCATACATATTCTCAGAGATAAGCTGCCAGCATTCCAACAAGCTTGTTTTTCGCTACATTTTACAGTTTTAACTTATTTCCTTATTGAATAGAAAACCAGTTTTACTGTATCTATGTTATTCTGTGTCAAGCATCTATTAATAATCTATAATCATTTCATTCTTCTCATAAAATCCATATCAGTGGTATTAGAGCGGTCTGCTCTTTGTTGTCTTAATGCATGTCCCCAACAAGGTAAGAGTACAAAGAATTGGGTCTCGATCTTGTTTCTCTTGAGGACAAAATATCACGCACACCCAAGCAACCTCTCATGGAAGGAGAAAATAAAGATGATGGGACAAGAGATCCTTTCAAAAAAATTCTTGAGTAATCCCTCACGAAACAAGGGAATGAGATGATGGACAATTTCGCGCAAATCCTTCGGTGACTACCAATAAGAGACACATCTTCTTCGAGCGGAGGCTCTGCCCCCTTCAAGGTACAAATCAACTTTGATATTCCTGTATATGAAAGTCAGATAGATGAACGTGTTGTACAAATGTGGTTGAATATACTAGAAGGATATTTTTCTTTCCATAACTTTTCGAATAGAGAAAAGATTACTTTTGCGCTCCTCAAATTCATTCCCCATGTCAAATATTGGTGGGAAACTTTCTGTGAGAAAAAGGAAACAGAGGAACCCTCATTATTTACATTCATGACCACCTGGGAATCTTTTAGGGATGCTATTAAGGAACAATACTACCCTGTCGAAAGTTATGACGACTTGTATACCAGGTGGACCACACTGCAACAAGAAAGAGACCAAGCAGCGACAGAGTTCACAAATATCTTTCATACCTTGCGCACCAAGATGGGTATCAAATATTTCGAGAGACATATGGTGCTCAAGTATTGCGATGCTCTAAATAGATACATCCAGAACAAAATGGAATTTTTGGACATCTCATCCTTTGACGTGGCCTACTGATATGCCATCAAAATCAAGCAGAATATCAAACAAAAGACACGACAATTTGGGCTTGGGAACCCCTCACAACAAAAGAGAGGAAAGGGAGGCCCCAACCCACAAAACAAAGGACAGAGCAAGGATGAACAATATCAGGATAACTAGTCCAAGCTACAAGCAAAGAAGGACACCTGAAAGACAAAGAAAGATACCGGGAAGTGGTGTGACTTCCATAAGATCCCTTGGCATAACATTGCTGACTACCACTCAAAGAAGTCATTAGTGGACGAAGTGAATGAATCTAAATAAGATGTGGGTTATGACTCTGAGTCAAGACCAGAAAGGGGAATATGTATTATTGATGCGGAACCCAGAGCCACCGTTGCTACCATCAAGCTCCAGCCTGGTGAACCAAAAGAGACAAAAGAAGGAGAGAGACTCTTCCATTCAAAGATGTGGGTTTAAGGGACCACACTGCACTTCATCATTGATAGTGGTAGCCAAAATAACCTCATCTCAGCAGAGGTCATCAAGCAGTTGGCCCTGTCAAAAACGTCGCACCCACAACCCTACAACATTGGATGGCTCCGCCAAGGAAGTGATCTCCATGTCATCCAATAGTGCCGACTGTCGTACACCATCAATCCCTTCAAAGATGAGGTATTGTGCGATGTTTATCCTCTCAAAGTTTGTGATGTTATTTTGGGGTAACCTTATTTATGGAAACATCATGTTGTATATGAGTCGAGGCCTCATAGTTTTATTATTACTTTGAACAGGAAATTGTATAGGATACCCGAGGCAGTCCCTCTGGGTGCTATTTCTTTGATATCTACCAAGTAATGCATGAAGGTCATCTCTTAGATGGGGAATTTTGTCTTCTTCGTGATTCACTCTCAGAATGAGCGAAATATCACAACCACATACAAGGTGTCTGAGACCGACCTCTCCTCACAACAGAAGAAAGTAGATAAGGTCATGGAAGAATACTTGTATATCTTCTCCTCACCTACCTGGGTACCTCTGCATTGTCAGTTCAAGCATCCCATCGATCTGACCCCCGATGCACCGCTACCCAATGGGACAGTATATTGCCACTCTCTGTTAGAGAATGAGGATATCAAGCGATAGATCCAAGAAATTATCAACAAGGGGCATATCCGTCCCATCTCATCACCTTGCGAGAGCCCAATTGTGCTAGTATAGAAGAAAGATGGAACCTGGCGACTCTGCATTGATTACCAGGCCCTGAATAAAATCACAATTAGAAACCGGTACCTGATTCCATGAATCGATGACCTCCTTGATCAACTCACAAAGGACAAATACTTCAGTAATATTGATCTGAAGTCTGGCTACCACTAGGTCCTGATAGAACAGACAGATGTATGGTAGACCACCTTCAAGTCAAAGGAAGGCCTTTTTGAATGGTTGTGCATGCCCTTCGGTTTGAAAAATGATCCGACCACTTTCATAAGGATGATGGAAGATATCCTGTGACCATTCACCAATAATTTTGTAGTGGTGTATGTGGATGACATTCTCATTTACAACAAGACTTGGGCAGAACACTTGCAACATATTTAACAGGTTCTGCACACCCTGCGACAACACAAGCTATATGCCAACTTGGAAAAATGCTCCTTCGACATGCACAGGGTAAGTTACCTGGGTTACATCATTGATAAACATCGCGTACATGTGGATCCAACCAAGATCCAAGTCATCAGTGACTTTCCAGCCCCAAGCACACTCACTGAGCTTCAGAGCTTCTTGGGCCTTGCCAATTTCTACCGCAGGTTTGTGTTGGGATTCTCCCATATTGCGTGGGACCTCAGCCAAATAACTAGGGATGGTGGTAAGGAGAAATTTGTGTACGGATGGTCCCAAAAACAAGCGTTTGATGATTTGAAGTAGCGCTTGTGCTCAGCCCCATTAATTTCACTACTAGACCTACAACATCCCTTTGAGATCGAGACAAATGCTTTAGACTATGTTGTGGGCACCGTTCTCACTCAGCATGACCACCCCGTGTCCTATCATAGTGAGACACTATCAGATTTTTTACATAAGTACCTTACTTATGAAAAATAAATGTACTCCATTATGCAAGCCTACCGCCAATGGATACATTACATTCTTGGGAATGAGACAGTCATCCACATGGATCATAGCCACTACAATTCATGCAGACATAAGGAAAATTGCAGAATGATCGCCATCGAAAGTGGTCCACATACTTGCAACAATTCCACCTCAACATCAAGTATAAAACAGGAAGCACCAACCGCGTTACTGATTGCCTCAACAAACCACCAATCGCGACACTCACCACAGTGCTAGAATATTGCAGCCATGAGACCTCTGGATGGCCCAAAAATCTATGAGACATACCTGGACTTCACCACCACCTACCAAGTGTTGGGTGAAAATGCAGTTTCTGATAATTTCCATGTTCAGGATGGGTTGTTGTGTCGTTTGGGCCATATATGCATTCCATCAACCGAGAGAGCAAAGATAATCTAGGAATCCCACTACAGTTAGGTGGAAGGATACTTCGGCGTAGGAAAGACAGTGGCGATGCTACATATACACACTACTGACCGAAACTTCGACAGGAGGTCAACAAGTATATCAGGTCCTGCACTGCATGCGCTATTGCCAAATCAACCACTAAGAAACAAGGCTTGTACACCCCTCTTCCTACTCTTGATAGGCCATGGGAATCCATCTCAATGGACTACATGTTGGGCCTCTCGTCCACCAAGCGAGGAAATGACTGTGTTTTTTTGGTTGTTGATCTCTTTTCTAAGATGGCGATTATGGTTTCCTGGAAGAAGAGCATCACAATAGAGGCCACTGCCAAGATCTTCTTTGAACGAGTCTGGGTACTTTTTGGAATACCACAAACCATTGTCTCAGATCGGGATAGTTGATTTCTCAACACATTCTGGTCGAGCTTCTGGTCACTGCTGGATGCCCATCTCACCAAATCCATGGCCTTCCATCCCCAAAATGATGGAGAAATCGAGGTCGTAAATCGAGTGATCATGCATATCTTGCACATGTATAATTCCAATTTCCCTCGCACATGGGATGAGAGTCTTCCCTATTTCTAGCATAGCTACAACGAAGCCCTACATAGCTCAACTAGCCACATCCCCTTTTAGGTGGGGTTGGGATTCCAACCATTGGGTCCCATAGATGTTTCACTTCCCCTTGTAGTCACCTCGACTGACTCATCTCCTGCTCCAATTGAAGCAGACAAAGCCAACCAATTCATTGGGAGGATTCAACACATCCGCCAACAAGTTCAGCATATCCTACATAAGTCCAATGACAAGTAAAAGAAGTGCCATGATCAACACCAGGTGCCACATAATTTTTAGTTGGGCGACAAGGTTTGGTTGCACTTGTAGAAAGAACACCTTACAGGACCCCATCGGAAGCTTCTCCCACTTCCTCCTTCATTCCTCCTTTCCTTGTTCTGCACCCAGTGTTCAATGTGTATCTCCTTCGGCCTTATTTCCCACCATTATTGGACACCTCAGAAGTAGAAGAATAGATGATACCAACAGAGCTCAACCCCGAATGCATACAACAGGAATCCAGTGATCAGATTGTGGACACATAGATCAAGGGCATAGGACAACAAAGGATCCAACTTTATTGAGTCATCAAAGTAGGGCGGCTCCTGCACGAAGGCAAGTGGCTCACTCAGGGCCAAATTCAACAAAAAATTCCTCATGTGTCAGAGGCACTGACCTAGGCCAGTCGAAAATTTTTCTTGTCGGTTAGACCTTTCCAACAGGATGTCGTGTGCCTAAAACGAAGATCGTATGCAAAAGTTACGACCCTGGGAAGTTGTTGTACTAACTTACCCAAATATGGCCCACATGACTTTTGGCACTTCATCTCCTAGGGTTTGGATTTTGGATGTCTAGGGTTTTTTACATTCATGTTTATTGTAAAAGGCCTTCAGAGCCTTGTTGTAAACATTTTTCTTGCAAAGGAGCACAACTGTCACATCTATTCTCAGAGATAAGCCGCCACCATTCTAGCAAGCTTGTTTTCCATTGCATTTACAGTTTTAACTTATTTCCTTATTGAATAGAAAACCAATTTTACTGTATCTATGTTATTATGTGTCAAGCATCTGTTAATAATCTATAGTCAGTTCATTCTACTCATAAAATATGGACCAGTGGTATCAGAGGTGGTTGCTCCATGTCGTCTTAATGCTTGTTCCCAATGAGGTCAGAGTACAAAGAATTGGGTCTTGAGCTTGTTTCTCTTGAGGAAAAAATATATTGCATGCCCAAGTGACCTCTCATGGAAGGAGAAAAGAAAGATGATAGGTCAAGAGATCCTTTCAAAATGTTTCTTAAGGAATCCCTCACGCAAAAGAGGAACAAGATGATGGACAACTTCATGCAAATACTTCGATGGCTACCAACAGGAGAACATATTTTTCGAGTGGAGGCGCTACCCCCTTGAAGTTACAAATCAATTTCCATATTCCTGTATTTGAAGGTCAGATAGATGCAGATGTTGTATACAAGTGGTTGAATCTACTAGAAGGGTATTTTTTTGTCCATAACTTTTCGAATAGAGAAAAGATTACTTTTGCACTCCTCAAAGTTGTTCCCCATGTCAAATATTGGTGGGAAAATTTCTGTGAGCAAAAGGAAACAAAGGAACCCTCATTATTTACAGTTATGACTACCTGGGAACCCTTTAGGGATGATATTAAGGAACAATACTACCCTGTCGGAAGTTATGATGACTTGTATACGAAATGGACCACACTACGGAAATAAAGAGACCAAGCAGTGCCAGAGTTTACAAATATCTTCCATACCTTGAACACCAAGCTAGGTATCAAAGATTCAAAGTGACATATGGTGCTCAAGTATTGCGGTGCTCTGCATATATACATCCAGACCAAAATGGAATTTCCATACATCTCATCCTTGGGCATGGCCTACTGATATGTCATCAAAATCGGGAAGAAGCTCAAACAAAAGATGCAACAATTTGGGCCTGGGAACCCTTCACAAAAAAAGCCATGAAAGGGCGGCCCCAACCCATAGAAAAAAGGATAGAGAAAATATGGACAGTATCAGGACAACCATTCCATACTGCAAGAAAAGAAGGACACCGAAAAGACAAAGAAAGATACCAGGAAGTGGTGCGACTTCCATAAGATCCCTTGGCATAACACTGCTGACTACTGCTCAAAGCAGTCATTGGTGGCTGAAGTGAAAGCCTCTGAATCAAATGTAGGTTCTGACTCTGACTCAGAACCAGAAAGGGGAAGATGGATCATTGACGTAGAACCCAGTGCCATCGTTGCTACCACCAAGCTCCAGCCTGGTGAACCAGATGAGCCAGAATAAGGAGAGATCCTCTTCCATTCACAATTGTGGGTAAAAGGCACCCCACTCTACTTCATCGTTGATAGCAGTAGCCAGAAGAACCTCATCTCAGTAGAGGTCGCCAAGCTGCTGGCCCTGCTGACAATGCCACACGCACAACCCTACACCATTGGATGGCTCCACCAAGGAAGAGATCTCTGCATTAGCCAATAGTGATGACTATCGTACGACATAAATCCCTTCAAAGATGAGGTATTGTGTGATGTTTCTCCTCTCGAAATTTGTGATGTTCTTTTGGGCCAACCTTATTTATGGAAACTTCATGATGTATATGAGTCTAGGGATCATAGTGTTATTATTACTTTGAACAGGTAATTATACAGGATACCTGAAGTAGTCCCACCTAGTGCTATTTCCTTGATCTCTGCCAAGCAATGCACGAAGGTCATCTCTCAGACGAGGAAGTTTTTCTTCTTTGTGACTCGCTCTTAGAATGAGAGAAAGATCACAACCACATCCAAGGTCTCTGTGGACAACCTCTCCACATAGAAGAAGCATGTAGATAAGGTCATGGAAGAATACTCAAATATCTTCTCCTCACCTACCGAGGTACCTCTGCACTGTCAGGTCAAGCACCCCATCGATCTAACCGCTGGTGCATTGCTTCCCAATATGTCAGTCTATCACTGCTCTCTGTTAGAGAATGAGGAGATCAAGTGACAGATCCAAGAAATTCTCCACAAGGGGCGCATTCGTCCCATCTCATTACCTTGCGGGAGCCCAATCGTGTTGGTACAAAATAAAGATGGAACCTAGCGACTATGCAATGATTACCGGGCTCTGAATACAATCACAGTCAGAAACCAGTACCCAATTTCCTGAATTGACGGCCTCCTTGATCAACTTATGGTGGAAAAATACTTCAGTAATATTGATCTGAAGTCTGACTACCACAAGGTCCTGATAGAATAGACAGATATATGGAAGACTGCCTTCAAGTCAAAGGAAGGCCTTTTTGAATGGTTGGCCATGCCCTTCGGTTTGACAAATGCTCCAACCACTTTCATGATGATGATGGAAGATATCCTATGAACATTCACCAATACTTTTGTAGTGGTGTATCTGGATGACATTCTCATTTACAACAAGACTTGGGCAGAACACTTGTAGCATATTCAACAGGTTTTGCACACCCTGTGGTAGCACAAGCTATACGCCAACTTGGAAAAATGATCCTTCGGCATGGACAGGGTACATTACCTATGCTACATAGTTTATCAACATGGCATACATGTGGATCCGGTTAAGATACAAGTCATCCGTGACTGGCCATCCTAAACCACATTCATTGAGCTTTAGAGCTTCTTGGGCCTTGCCAATTTCTACTGCAGCTTCGTGTTGGGATTCTCCCATATTGCATGGGCCCTCAACCAAATAAACAGGGGTGTTGGTAAGGAAACATTTGCATGGGGTCGGTCCCAACAACAAGCGTTAGATTATTTGAAGAAGCGCTTGTGCTCAGCCCAAGTACTTTCACTACCAGACCTGCAAAAACCCTTTGAGATCGAGACAAATGCTTCAGACTATGTTGTGGGCACCATTCTCACTCAACATGGCCACCCCGTGGCGTATCATAGTGAGACACTATCAGATATTGTCTTTAAGTACCCTACTTATGACAAAGAAATGCACTCCATTGTGCAAGCCTTCCGCTAGTGGAGACATTACATTCTTGGGAAGGAGACAGTTATCCACATGGATCATAAGCCACTGCAGTTCATGCAGACACAAGAAAAATTGTAGAATGATCACCATCAAAAGTGGTCCACATACTTGCAACAATTCCACCTCAACATCAAGTATAAAATAGGAAGCACCAACAACGTCATTGATTGCCTCAGCAGACCGCCAGTCGCGACACTCACCACTATGCTAGTCTCTTGCGGCCATGAGACCTCTGGATGGCCCCAACTCTATGAGACAAACCTGGACTTTGCCACCACCTTCCAAATGTTGGGTGAAAATGTAGTTGTCGATAATTTCCATCTTCAGGATGGATTGTTGTGTCATCTGGGCCATATCTGTGTTTTATCAAGTGAGCGAATGAAGATGATATGGGAAGCCTTCTACAGTCGGGTGGAAAGACACATCAACATCGAAAATATAGTGGCGATGATACATAAAAATTTCTACTGGCCAAAAATTTGATAGGAGGTCAACAAGTATATCAGTTCCTGCACTTCCTGTACTATTTTCAAACCGACCACTAAGAAACAAGGCTTGTACACCCATATTCCTACTCTCGATAGGTCATGGGAATCCATATCAATGGACTACATGTCGGGCCTCCCATCCACCAAGTGGGGAAATGACTGTGTTTTTGTGGTTGTTGATTGCTTTTCTATGATGGCAATTCTGGTTGCCTGGAAGAAGAGCATCACAAAGAGGCCACTACCAAGCTCTTCTTTGAATGAGTCTGGGTACATTTTGGAATCCCACAAACCATTGTCTCAGATCAGGACAATCGATTTCTTAGCACATTCTGGTCGAGCCTCTATTCACTACTGGACACCAAGCTCACCAAATCCATGGCCTTCCACCCCCAGACAGATGGCCAAACCGATCTCATAAATAGAATGATCATGCATATCCTACGCATGTATAATTCCAAGAAACCTTGCACATGGGATGAGAGTCTTACCTATGTCTAGAATAGCTACAACTGATCCCTACATAGCTCAACCAACCATAGCCCCTTTCAGGTGGGGTTGAGATTCCAACCATTACGTCCCATAGATGTTGCACTTCCCCTTGTGGTCACCTTGGTCGACTCATCTCCTGCTCCAACTAAAGCTGACAAAGCCACTTGATTCATTGAGAGGATCCAACACATTCTCCAATAGGTTTAGTATATCCTACATAAGTCCAATGACAAGTACAAGTACTACCATGATCAACATTGGGTGACACATAAGTTTCAGGTGTGCGACAAAGTTTGGCTGTACTTGCAGAAAGAATGCCTTACAAGACCCCATTAGAATCTTCTCCCACTTCGTTATGGGACTTACAAAATCACCAAGTCTATGGAGGATAAGGATTTTGAGCTCAACATTCCTCCTTTCCTTGGCCTGCACCCAATGTTCAACATGGATCTCCTTCGACCTTATTTCCCACTATTATTGGACACCTCAGAAGTAGCAGAACAATTGACACCAACATATATCAACCCCGATTTCATACAAAAGGAATCCATTTATCAGATTGTGGAAACACATATCAAGGGCACTCGACAACAAAGGATCCATATTTATCAAGTCGTCAAAGAAAGGTGTCTCTTGCACCAAGGCAAGTGGCTCACTCAGGGCCAAATTCAACAGAAATTTCCTCATCTGATGGGGGAACTGAACTCAATGGAGACCATTTCTTTCTAAGGAGGGAATATTTATCTAGGTGGATATTGGTGGCCACCCACCTATTTCACTGGCTTGAAAAACAGTTTTCCACCTTGGTAGTTTTTTAGCAGTTTTTCGAGTTCCAAACTTTCGGGGTCGTTTTGAGGCCCTAAACGACATTTTTTGGGATTTGGGGCCTAGGTGACTATTGGACTCATTGGCTTGGGTAAGTTGGAAATTTTTCTTCTCTTATAGACCTTTCCAATGGGCTATCGTGCACCTAAATCAAAGATCGTACGGAAAAGATACGACCCTGGGAAGTTGATGTACTAACTTACCCAAACAGGGCCCACATGACTTTCCGCGCTTCATCTCCTAGGGTTAGGATTTTGGATGTATAGGGTTTTTGACATTCTTGTTTATTGTAAAAGGCCTTTAGAGCCTCATTGTAACCATTTTTATTGCAAAGGAGTGCATTCATCACATCCCTTCTCATAGATAAGATGCCACCATTCCAACAAGCTTGTTTTCTGCTGCATTTTATAGTTTCAGCTTATTTCCTTATTGAATAGAAATCCAATTTTACTGTATCTCTGTTATTTTGTCTCAAGCAATTATTAATAATATGTAGTCATTTTTTTATGCTTATAAAATCCAGATCATTGGTATCAGAGTGGTCTGCTCCTTGTCGTCTTAATGCATGTCCCCAACGAGGTCAGAGTACAAAGAATTGGGTCTCAAGCTTTTTTCACTTGAGGACAAAATCTCTCGCACGCCCAAGCGACCTCTCATGGTAGGAGAGAATAAAGATTATGGGATAGGAGATCCTTTCAAAATGTTTCTTGAGGAATCCCTCATGCAACAGAGGAACAATATGATGGACAGTTTCATGCACATCCTTCGACAACTACCAAAAAGAGATGTATCTTCTTTGAGCGGAGGCACCGCCCCCTTCAAGGTACAAATCAACTTCGATATTCCTATATTTGAAGTTCAGATAGACGCAAATTTTGTAGACAAGTGGTTGAATCTACTAGAAGGGTATTTTTCTATCCATAACTTTTCGAATAGAGAAAAGATTCCTTTTGCACTCCTCAAAGTTGTTCCCCATGTCAAATATTGGTGGGAAACTTTCTATGAGCAAAAGGAAATAGAGGAACCCTCATTATTTATAGTCACGACCACTTGAGAATCATTCAGGGATGATATTAAGGAACAATACTACCCTGTCGGAAGTTATGACGACTTTTATAACAAATGGACCACACTACGGCAGGAAAGAGACCTTCTTCAAATATCTTCTATACCTTACGCACCAAGACGGGTATCAAAGATTCATAGTGACATATGATGCTCAAGTATTGCGGTGCTCTCAATAGATACATGCATACTAAAATGGAATTTCTAGACATCTCATTCTTGGGCGCGGGCTACGGATATGTCGTCAAAATCGAGCAGAAGATCAAACAAAAGATGCAGAAATTTGGGCCTGGGAACTCGTCACAAAAAAATCCAAAAAAGAACAGCCCCAACCCACAGAACAAAGGTTAGAGAAAATATGGATAGTATCAGGAAAACCAATCCAAGATGGAAGAAAAGAAGGACACTGGAAAGACAAATAAAGATACCGAGAAGTGGTGCGACTTCCATAAGAGCCCTTGGCATAACACTGATGAATGCTCCTCAAAGTAGTCGTTGGTGGCCGAAGTGAAAGCCTCTGAATCAGATGCAGGTTCTAACTATGATTAAGAAACAGAAAGAGGAAGAAAAATCATTGACGTGAAACCCATTGCCACTATTTCTACCACCAATATCCATCCTGGTGAACCAGATGAGCTAGAAGAAGGAGAGTGCCTCTTCCATTCACAGATGTGGGTAAAAGGCACCCCACTACACTTCATCATTGATAGTGGTAGCCAGAAGAACCTCATCTCAGCAGAGTTCATCAAGCACCTGGACCTGCTGACAACGCTACACCCACAACCTTACACTATTGGATGGCTCCACCAAGGAAGCGATCTCCGTGTCAGCCAACAATGTTAACTTTCATACAACATCAAGCCCTTAAAAGATGAGGTATTGTATGATGTTTATCATCTCGAATTTTGTGATGTTATTTTGGGCCAAATTTATTTATGGAAATGTCATGTTGTTTATGATTCTAGGCCTCGTAATGTTATTATTGCTTGGAACAGAAAATTGTACAGGATACCCGAGACAGTCCCACCTAGTGCTATTTGCTTGATCTCTGCCAAGCAATGCAGGAAGGTCATCTCTCAGACGGGGAAGCTTGTATTCTTCGTGATGCACTCTCAAAATGAGAGAAATATCACAACCACATCCAAGGTATCTACAGTTGACCTCTCCACACAACAGAAGAAAGTAGATAAGGTCATGGAAGAATACTCAATTTATTCTCCTCACCTACCGGGGTACCTCTGCACTATCAGGTCAAGCACCCCATCGATCTTACCCTTGACGCATGGCTACCCAATGGACTAGTCTATCACCGCTCTCTATTAGAGAATGAGGATATCAAGTGACAGATCCAAGAACTACTCCACAAGGGGCACATCCATCCCATCTCATCACCTTGCAGGAGCCCAATCATGTTGTTACAGAAGAAATATGGAACCTAGTGACTCTGCATTGATTACTGGGCCCTGAATAAAATCACTGTCAGAAACCGGTACTTGATCATCAATACACCTCTTGAGTACAAATTGTTGCTCGGGCGTACTTGGTTCTATGAGATGACTACAATTTTATTGTTAGTATTTAGTGTTCTATGCTTCCCTTACCAAGGGAAAATATTTATGATTGATCAGCTCGCATTCTGTACCCAATACCCTTGATCCAATGCAGGGTCAAATGTACCCTGTGTTGGTGATACCACACGATTTGTTTTTAACATTGGTTTAGGGATGTTCAAATATCCTTTTCTAATGGGAATATTTCCCCTTCCCCATCATCTCCCACTACCAATGTAGCTCCTATCAACATGATTTCGAAGTTTACCAATGGATCCCTTGGGTTTGTTGATCCTTTGGTGGTACCTCATCCCAAGGATGTTAAATCATCAGGAGCATTTGTACCTCTCATCGTGGTCAATATTATCGATCCAAAAATCCCATCAGCATCCACTGATACTAGTCAACACCTCCATCATCATATGGAGTGTGATCAACCTACTCCACTTGAATGGGTTGTTGACTCTTTGCGTTCACATGATTTCCTAGATACTGAGTTTTATTCAGACGAGGCCATCTTTGAATTCATGGCTTCCTTATATAAGCCAAAGGATGAGGTGATGCTTCAATCATATTCCCATGATTCTGAACCAATGAGATTCGACATAATTAGACTTTATCTAGGATTGGGGGCATTTGTTGGGTCATCCAATAAAACCCATAGTCTCTTCCTTGCCTATTTTTTTCAAAACTTGCCACTAAATTCTATGCTACTATTTCCATTGAATATTTTCATTTCATACTTCCTTCATGTCTTGATGGATCCCATCAAGGAGCTTCCATAGCTCATGAAAATACTCACAATGCGTATATTTAACTACATAAATCCGTCCCTATGTGGAATGGCCCCGACATAGTGATCCATATGATGCAAACACTAGCTCATGAGTTCATGGATTATGAAAAATATCCTTGGCTTGAGCCTCACAATGAGATCTACTTGGTCTAAAGCATGAATATGTGTAGTTCCTTGTACATATGTGTGTGGTGTGAGTGATTTTTTTCTTTCTCATATCCAAAAAATAAAAATAAAAAATTATTTTTCGATATTTCATTATGCATTTTGACCCCTAGAATCTATTTTACATGTGTTGACATGATTATGGGGACATTTTTAACAACATGGAGAATTCCATCGAACTCAAGGTACGTGTTCCCAAATTGACATATAGGGATAGTTTTTTCCCTAGTTAGCACCCAGAATTCCATTTGGTTCCCATATTGTATTTTTGCGTTTTCTTGGGAGCCCTCTCTTAGCCCCACCATGACTTGAAGATTGAGCCTCATTGTACTCTCTTCGTCTATATTTTGGCCATATCTCGTGGGGGTTCCCAAACATTTTTCTTATTTCTTAATGGTCACCTATGTATTTTCTACTCACTTAACGCTTCATGTCTCCACACTATTGTTTTCCCATATCCCGCTTATTGCTATGAAATATCCTTGACCATCCTCCTCTTGCATTATTTGTCCTTCATTTTACATCTACCTACCCAGGGAGATAACTACTGCTAATAGTGGATCTCAATTGTGAGTACCATTTTCATTCCTCATTTTCTTAGGTTGGTTTGATGTGCTTGGAGCACAGGAGCATGCTATTAAGTCACTCGTTCTCTCCCATTGAGTATAATTTTATCTCCTTTTTAGACTCATAATAGGACACAAAAATGATATCGAGCTTACTTGTGTCACTCTTTCATGATCATTAAACCATGAAGGAGGTCGATCATACTTGTATCATTTTTTCATGCTCATTAAACCATGAAGGAGACAGAAAATATAAACAAGAGTGGGGTTTTTTTCACCATTGATCTATTCTCGAAATGGAAATGTTAGTTGAGTCACCCTTGAACATGGAACATGTTTGAGTCCTCATCATACAATTGTGTTTTAGACTAACTAGGATTTTTCATAGTAATATGAGTTAGAGATACTCCTCCGACTAGTTACTCTTCTAGTCATCATGGAGAGTGATTCAATACCTCCCTCATTTTTGCACTATATTTGTAACATCCCCGAACACATAGGTCTGGGCATGCTACTTCATAGTCACTCTTACTAAACTATGATACCACATTGTAGCATCCCCATCCTTAGGCCGTTGGGCTATTCCACATAACAATTCTTCATTTCTACTATATATATTTATAATACAAGGTTAAATAGACATATACACTTTGTTAATACATATATTCATGCAGAAATAACAATAATCCTATACGTGCAGCATACATAGGAAAAACTTGTAAAGATAAATGCATGTACAATTACTCTGCATACAAAAAATTACACAATTGATACTTATATTTTGTAGAATACCACCAACTGCATGCATACCTTCCACGAACCTCCCAGCCTTAGACTACATTGCTCAAATCTCTTAGCAATGGGTCACCAGCGAGCTAGGACCAAACTCCACCTAGGTAAAGGGGTTTCTCTCTAGGCTGAGGTTACATAGTCGACAGGAAGGATTTCATCCCCATGATACAACTCACTAACAACCTACAACCTCTCATTCCCCACATGCATGTCCCACCCCATAAAGTGTACCCTGTCTCTGCTCAACAATCCTTCGGCTGCCCCACTTCCTTTCCAGGCCTTCAAAAATAGACCAGACATGAAGTCTCAAAGAACTGTAGCTGCAGTTAGGATTCCTCAAGAAATCAATTCCTCAAAAATTCTCTCACCTGGAGAGAGTTTCTCATAGGAGTGACAACCTACCTCTTCAATTCCAAGGGCCTAGCAACCCACTTCTTCAATCCAACTCTCTAGTCATCCAGGTATGGACTCAAGTAAAAAAAGAAACATGAGATGGGTATGGAATAGGTGTTTGTAGAATTCACGTTTAGAGGAGGAACAATATGAGTTCGGGTATGGTTCAACATAGTTTCAGGTATATATAGGTGCTTTGTGCCTCATAGAAAAGATATGGGTTTTTGCTGATAATAGGAAAAGTATGGGGTATATGGCTCTAGGAGTGTGTGCCAGCTCATCCCAAGCATGGAACGTGAAGGATGAACACATAAATGGTTGATTGCATGCCTCAATGGGGGAAGATCCCTGAAAACATGAGGGTAACTGGGGAGAAAACTGGTTAATTGAGTGAATGGCTCAGTGAGTGGAAAGAATCCCCCCTTGAATGGGAAAATTGTCCCTCCCCATAATTTTTCATGCACCCTTGATGACACATGTCTCTCAAGGAACTCATTTCTCCCCACTTTTAATTCATTCTCTTTTCCATGAGACTTAGGATAAAATAATGATCCTCAACATATTCTTTAGGAAATAATAATATAATATTCTCTTGGAGTTAATCCCTCAAGATTAGCCCTTTTTCCTAGTCTCCTAGCTCTCCCCTTCCCTTCTTAGTGGATTTTAGTCCCCCATACTCTTTTATCATGGTCGATCTACATGTAACGATGTATTATATTAATGATATGCGTGTTTACATATACAAAAATAGGCTCACTAGCCTTTAGCATCTAGGTTCTATGGACTAATCATCACATAAGCCTTCTGGCTTATAATAAAATGGCTCACCAGTCTAAAACACATATTCACATTTAGAACTGGGGCTCTGTCTTGGGATGTTACATCCCCCTCCACTGATTTTATTCATTCTCCTCAATGCATCTTATTTACATATTGTTGAAGGAAAATATCCCTGTGGAGAGGTAGATCTCCTCAAAGAGCTAGGATCCTAACTCTAAGACATAAAGCGCTTATCATGGTCATTGACTTCCTTTTATATCTAGGTGGATTAGTGTGTGATAAGGAAGGAGAAGAGAAATACCTTTAATCGACGTTTGTCCCTGCACGACTCGATTTGAGCTCCAATCTTTCACTCCTCGATGGATCCTGTAGACAAACAAAGTACGACCACTTCCTACTCTATCAATATTAGTTAGAAATAGATCTATCTAATAAAAAGACAAATTCATGTGAGATTGAACACGAATTAGAAAGAAATAGGGCAAGCAAATTATATTAATGAGGACAAAACATTACTTACAACCCTTGTCAAGTCCTCCTTGTCTAACCCTTGCTCAAAAGATCCACGATCTGAATGATGATAGCTTCACTGATTTCTCCCTATGAGATCATAGGTATCTTGCTTCCAAAACATCTCTATTCCGACACCACTTATAAGATCATAAGTTTGGTGTGATTCTCCCTTTCCAGTCCCCTTTCACCATGATAAAGCTTGCTTATATAGCCTTGGAGAGGCTCAACAACTTGAGATATCTTTGGGGTGAGTTGAGGATTTTCCTCCTTCGGTTAGGGATCTGCCCTATGATCATGGCTTGATTGAGGATTCAAATCCAACTACCTTCTAAGAGTGAAAATATCCTTCCCCCATTCTTCTCAACAAATCAACTGCTGCCCAAAATAGGTAGTGCTCCCTCAAAAGGGCACTCAGAGCGTTATAACGCTCCCTAGTAATGTATAGGGGAGCGCCAACACTCCTGAGGGTAGGAGCACTCCTGCAAAAGGGTAAATGAGTGTTATAACTCTCCCTGCTAGCTTATAGAGGGGCGCCAACACTCCTGAGAGAGGTATAGGGGAGAGCTCCCCTCCAAAAACTCAGTTTCTTGGGTGCTTTCAGATGGCAAGAGGTTCATAAGCATGTTGACTCATTTCTCTTCTTCCAAATTAAATGTTTGAGGTGTTTCAAGTGTCCTTCTCATGTCGTTATAGGCACAACATAGGCATCATGGCAGTATGCTTTCTTTGACACTTGTGACACTTGTGAGAAAAATGCGACACTTGCAACACTTATAATGACGACACTTGCGACACTATCGAAGTGAGTAATTTTGATGTGTAACACATATACAACCAAAAGTTTAAAAAACTTTCAAAAAGTTGCGGGTATTTTTCCTGCACAACATCCTCGTACTCCGAAGTTGCATCCTCAAGACCATACCAGGTCCATTGGAAATTTACTATCTCTATGGTTCAATTCCATAGTTTTTTGATATTCCAGTCCGTAATGCACACCAGATGCACCTGGAAATCACCTTCTTGCTCCACCTGAATCACATTCCAATCAATAACATGATTGGAATCAGGTGTATACTTTTTGAGAAATGATACATGCAACACATTATGAATAGACATTGATGCAGACAATGAAAGCATATATTCCATAGGCCTAATCCTCTCTAGGATTTCAAATGGACCACAAAATTGAGCTACCAACTTTGAACAATTTCCCAACTTTAGGGAACTTATGTTGGCCTTCACTTTTAAAAATACATGATCTCCCACTTTAAACTCCTTGTGATTTCTTCCCTTGTCTGCATATCTTTTCTTCCTATCTTAAGTAGTCTTTAAAGTCTATTTTATTTTCAACACCTTCTCTTCCATTTCTCTAAGTAGTTTTGGTGAAAATACTACTCGATTTATTGGGTTGTCCCAACTTACAAGTGTTTTGCACCTTCTACCATACAAGTGCCTCAAATGGGATCATCTTTAGAGATGCTTGGTACCCATTGTTGTAAGAAAAATATACCAAGTGTAGGTTGTCTTACCATTTTGTTGGTTCGTCCATCAGATACATTCTCAACATATCTTCAATCACTTGATTCACCCTTTATGTTTGTCCATAAAATTATGAATGATAAGTTGTGCTGAAATTCAAACTTGTTCCAAATCCTTTCCAAAATTTTGATGTAAAATTTGGATTTCTGTCAGACACAATAATCTTGGGAATGCCATGCAATTGCGCAACTTCTCTCATATAAATATAAAAACTGTTAGTTTCGTGAGTAATCTTTACTGGAATGAAATGGAAAGCTTTAGTAATCTTGTCCACCACTACCATGATAGAATCATGTTGCTTGTTTGTTTTGGAAAGTTTGGTGATGAAATCCATTGTTACAACTTCCCATTTCCACTCAGAAATGGGTAATGGTTGTAGAAATCCAGCTGGGTGTTTATGCTTAGCCTTGACCTTTTGACAATCCAAACATTTGTCAATAAACTCTACAACTTATTTCTTCAGTCCTGGCCAATAATATTGGCTCTTAACAACTGCAATAGTTTTTTGATACCATGGGTGCCCAACATAAGTTACATTATGCATTTATTTCAATATCAAACTCTTCAATTCCTGGGAATTTGGCACATAAATTATTCCTTTGTACATGAGAACTTCATCCTCTCCCAACTTGTAAGCTTCAACTTCTTGATGCAAAATACCTTGCTGAATTTTGTTACCATTTCCATGTAATGTAAATCTGATTTTGCAACCTCCAAGATTTTTCCCTTCAAATCGGATTGGTACATGCTGATGGTTGTAGCATGTAACTCATGCACCCTTTTTCTAAGTCCATCAGCTACCTTGTTTTCTTTCCCTTTGATATGATTTATATCAAAGTCATATTCACTAAGAAATTCTAACCATCTGCTTTGTCTGGCATTTAGAGTTGGTTGTCCAAATAAATATTTTAGACCATTATGGTCTATCCTCAACTCAAACATTTTCCCCATGAGGTAGTGTCTCCAGATATTCAAGGAATGCACTATGTCTTACAACTCTAAATCATGAGTAGCATAGAGCCTTTCATGCTCCTTCAATTTCCTTGATTCCTAACATATAACATATCCATTCTGATTGAGGACTCCACCAAGTCCTTCTTTACATGTGTTTGTACATACAATGAAATCTTCATTTGGATCAACAATCCTTAGTATTGGAGAATTGGTTAATACATGTTTCAATTGTTATAAACTCTTTTCACATTCTTATGTCCACTAAAACTTCACGCCCTTCTTTTGCAAGGAAGTGATCGGGTGTGCAATCCTTGAGAATACTTCAATAAATATTCGGTAGTATGCTGCAAGGCTCATGAATGATATGACCTATGTCACATTCTTTGGTGTTGACCATCCTCTAATGGCCTCAATATTTTTTGGATCCACTGTTATCCTATCTTATGAGATGATATGTCCCAAATAATGGATTTGGTTTTGGTAAAATGAGCATTTTCTCAATTTGGCATACAATTGATGCTCCCTTAATACTTGTAGTACCGACCTCAAGTGTTGTTCATGATCTTCCTCTAACTTGGAATATATAAGAATTTCATCCAAGAAGACAATGAAAAACTTATTCATGTATTCTCTGAAAATCCCATTCATTAAACACATAAAAACAACTGGTGAATTTGATAACCTAAATGGCACCACTGTGAATTCATAATGGCCATACCTTGTCCGAAAGGTAGTCCTGCTGATGTTTTCTTATTTAATTATTAATTGATGATAACTTGACCTGAGATCAACCTTTGATAATATTTTTTCATTCTTCAACTGATCAAAGAGGTCATCGATCCTAGGAGAAGGATACCTATTCTTTACAGTTACTTTGTTCAAATGTCTGAAGTCCATGTAGTGTCTCAAAGTTCCATCCTTCTTCTTCACAAAAAAAATTGGGGCACCCCAGGGTGACACTCTTGGGTGTATATACTCCTTCTTCAGAAGCTCTTCAAGCTTCATTTGCAACTCCTTTAGTTCAGGTGTACTTATTCTGTAGGGAGTCTTGGATACTGGAGCTACTCCAAGCATAAGATTTATGGAGAAATCAATGTCTCTTTTAGGGGGTAATCCTGGTAGTTATTTAAATACATCCTCAAATTATTTTAGGAATGAATAATCTTCGATATTTGACACCTTATCTCTGGATGTCGCCTCCATAAGAGCTTCAAATAATTGACACAATTTTCTGTAACACTTCTTTAGTTGTATTGCTGAGATTTATCTAATAGTTATTGCCCTGGGAATTCCCTGAACTGTCCTTAGGTTCCCTTCCTCATCCCAACAAGTAAATTCGTTTTTATGACAGTCTAGGATAGCATGGTGTTGTCCCAACCAATCCATCACAATTAGACATTCATAGGAACCTAAAGGAAAGATATTCAAATGCACCCTAGTGTTGATCCCATTCATGTCCATAGGACATGACTTAACCATCTCAATAACTTTTCTTTTCGCTCTGGTAGCTAGCTGCACCAACCAAGATTTTCCATGCTTGCTTCTTAGAAAATGCAATCTTTCCACCACCTTAGGATCTATATAAATATGACTAGATCTTGAATCAACTAAATTGCAATGGTTTGGTTGTTGATCATACCTTCCACTTCAATCATATGTGATTGAAATTATGCTTACTTGTTGTGTAGGGTTGCATAGATCCTTGGCACACTTCTTCCCATGTCCTCCACTATTTTAGCTTGTTGTGCATTGTGAATAGTCCTCACCTTTTCACCCCCGTGGGGACAATCTATGAACATTTGATCTCGTTTACAACCCCAACATTGAATAGATGGTTTCCTTGGCCTTTTCCCCCCTGTCTCAATTGATCTGGGTTCTCTAAAGGTTGGATTTCCCCGAGGATTGTTTATGAAGAATGGTGTCTTAGTCCCCTTATTCCTCTATTCCATCTTATATTTCTTCTTGTCTTCCCAATATTTTTGGAAAGTTATCCTTTATTTATGTTGATCATATAGGCATTTGGCTCACCTTATTGTCTCCTCCAATGTTTTGGGATAATCGTATTGTATCTTCTCACTGATGAATAAAGGACATACACTCATATACCTTTGAATATTATCTGTCTCATCCTCGATGAAAGAAACATACTTCAACAGATAAAAAAACCTTCTTTTATATTCATCAATGGTCATACCCCCAAGCTTGAGTTCGAAGAACTCTTTCATTTTCTTGTCATAGTATCTGTTAGTCAAGTATTTCTTTTCAAAGTACTTCTTGAATTCCTTCCAGGTCACATTTTTCTCTTTAATGTGTTGCACCTGCAGAAGCTGATCCCACCATATGAATTCTTTTCCCTTGAGTTGGTAGATAAAAATTCTTCCTTCTGCATATGAATAATAATCAAGTAATTGAAAATATTTTCTCATGCCCAACAACCATGTCTCTACATTTTCATCCTTCTTGTGTTCACCATCAAATGCAAGAGGTTTGATTTTGTTCATTTCTCCAAGTAGTTCATCCACCCTGCCCTATTCTTGTGTTTCCTGACAGGGGATGGACTTGAGCTACTGGGTTTTCTCCTATTGGAATGCCTAGGGGAGTGATGGTGATGTATTCTAACACTCCTTGTTCTTATTTTCTCATCAAGAGACCCATGACTTCCTGATTTTCTTGAGCCACTCTCCTTATCCAATTTATTTTCTATTATGTTCAATATTTGCATTAAATTCATGTTGACGTCCTCCTACTGCTCCTTGGATTTCATAAGACTTTCATGTAATACCCCAAGGATGAGCCCCGATAGTAATTACGAATGTAACATGTTTTTTAGGCTGGTGAGATGAGTATTCATAAGTTGGTAGGATTATGTTTTGATTAGGTCGAGAGCCTAGGTGTTAAAGTTCAAGAGCCTATTTTGTACATTTAATTAGCCATATTATTAATATAACAACATCGTTGCATGTAGATCAAAAAAAAGAAAGAGTATGGGGGACTGAACTCCACTAGGTTGGGAAAGGGAGGCGGCTAAGAGTAGAGCCTAAGAGACTAAGATTAAGAGCCTACTAGAATAATATATTATTATTTTAAAAATATGTAAAGATGATATTAATTTATCCTAAGTTCCTTTAGGGAGAGGAACGAGTTCCATGTGGGGGGAATGTGCTCCTGGAGAGTTAAGTGTCATCCAAAACACATGCAGATTTATGGGGGAGAATTCTTTCCATTCTGAACGATGCTAAGAATTCGAACCATTCTCACCCCTCTCTCCACTCTCATGATTTTGGACCATGCTGGCCATCCATTACCCCAACTTGCAGATGAACTAAACAAGAAGGAAGTGAGCCAGTCCTCCATTGTTGAATGGCAAGATCCTAAAACTATGTAATAAACTTAAGTTGATACCCTTGTGACACCTGTACTATATGGGTTTCCTACATTTTTTCCTGTCTATATCATTTCCCACGTACAGTTTCTGTTGATTCCATCACCGTTCCAGTGTGTGGAGGAGAGAGAGTGAAGAAGAGGGTTGTCAGGCCCATGGATAGAAGAAGTAGGTTGTCAGGACTGTGAGCAACTCTCTCCAGGTGAGAGAGTGTGTTGAGGAAGTGAGTTCTCCTGGAGGGATTCCAGTAGAAACTACAAATCTCTGTTGAAGCCCAAGGAAAGGGAGGTGTAGCAGTTGACGAATTGTTGGATAGTGAAGGTGTACACTCTTGGGGTGGGACAAACATGTGTAGAATGAGAGTCAGTGGGATGTGGGCCTAAGTGGCTCCTTGGAAAAAATCCTTCCTGTTGTACTGTGCAACATCATGTTGTCCTTTCCTAGCCTAAGAATCCCTTTCCTGGTGGAGTTTAGTCCCATCTCGAGGGTGACCAACTACTGAGAGTGATGAGGAACATGGTCTAAGGATAGGAGGTTCATGGAAGGTCTGCATGCAGTTGGTGTACCTCAATTAAAAGATAAGTACCAATTCTTTGTTCATTGTATGTTGTGTATTTGTACATCTGTTATAATTGATAAGTAATTCCTATATATATTGCATGTATGTGTTAATGTTTCTTCTGCATGAATAGGTGTATGAGAAGAGTCTTGATGTTTATTTAATTGCATTATATATGTGTGTGTATGTGTGTGAATATAAAATGTTATCTCTATTTATTTCCTGTTAATTTTATATGTGAATATTTATGCAGAAGATGTTTACTCAGTGACGTTGCTCGACCTATTGGTGGCTGGGGACGTTACAAATTGGTATCACAGCCAAGGTTTTAACATTGATCCTAGATGGGCCATGTTAGTGAAAATTGAAGCGAAGGTTTGAGAGTGAATTGTTGTCAAGAGGGACAAATTCAAAGTTCAGAGCATTCTTGAGTGTCGGGAAGGCACCGTGTGAACACTTGGACTATGTTAAAAATATCACAAGTATAGCGGTTCAAGAAAAACTACAAAGGAAGGATAACACCACAACCATGGTATTGGGACACAAAGTTTATAATTTGAACCGTAGGATCTGTTCGGGAGGAGGATTGTTCACAACCGTTAGATCTGGAGAAAGGTGCATGAGAGTTAACCACCAAGTCCTTCAGACTTCATGAATTCGGTGAAGTCTATGTGTTATAGAGAAAAG